>JAPDSC010069614.1:54383-75471 GCA_026290005.1 Latrodectus geometricus
ATATATATATATATATATCAACAAAATGTGTAATTTTAAGAAATTCATTTAATCAAAATTAATTTCAAAAACTTTGTTGGGATAATTGTAACAAATAGCTATTTCATCCCGATAATTAAATAAATTACATATTACGAAAAATAATCAACCACATTGAAATATATAAACCGTTTATTTTGTAAGTGGCTCAACTCCATTTATCTTCAAATCGAGATGTTTAAGGGTTTGCATTTCAATGAATTTAAAAATATGCATATAGGATACTAATGAGTCATACTGCTTAAGTGTATGTAAGGGTGTTAAATTTATAGTTCGTATTAAAATAATGGCAATTATTAAATGAATAATATGCGCTTTCTTATCAAGAATAGAGTTAAGTCACTTTCAAAATTAACAACTAGATTTATTATAAAATTTGAAGGTGCCCAAGTCCATTCAACATAATTTAAGATGCTCCAAATTGAAAAAAAAAAAAACAATACTGAATTTATTTTACATAATTTAAAACACTTTGGAAACATAATTTATAGGATTCAAAAAATTTTGTAACTACATAACGTACAAAAATTACAAACATAATTTTTTTACAAAACAATTTATTACTCATCTACATTTTGTGCGTGTGAAAAGATTTGAAGATATCATGATGTTCCGGTGGTATATATCGTAATAGGTCAATTATGTCCTTAAATTTTGCTGTTGTAATTTGTCTGATATTTTTATAAAGTGATGTCAATACAATATTTTCGAACTTTCTTAGCCTACCCCGACGTGGTAATAAATTCAGGACCTTAAAACTTTCATTTTCATTCATTGATGTCATGTTAAGAATTTTATATGGTTCATTTCTAACAAAACGTGTCCAATATATTTTTAACCAGTTTATTGATTCTCCCTCAAAATTATTTATCATTCTAAAAATTGCGTCTTCTATTAATTTTATTGATACCAAATCTTCTTGTCTCAATTTCATTTACAATAAAATTATTACCTTTTCGACAATTTTAATAATCTTATAATAATTTTGGAGAATGAACAGTAAATTATTTTTTATTACATTTCTATCACGCCAAAATCTCTATCATTTGATAAAAACGAATGTTCTGATATTAAAAATTTGTGACCTATAATTTCCACATTTTTTTCAAAGTTTGGACAATTTTTAACCACATTACAGCTACTTTAATATTATTATTTTGCCCGGCACACATGTCACTGTAAGCTATAATGTGTCATTTCATATCTTAAATTGTTGATATGTTTTTGGATGCATGAACCAATTTCTTGAGCGTCTCTAGGTGTAATAGTTTCATCCCAAACATATATATAAACAGTATTGTTATGAAAATTGTGAATACCCAAATTTTGAACTTACATATTGCATTTGTAATATGTTACCGAGGTTGTCAATATGGGATACCTTCACCCCAAGTTACCTTCATTAATTAACTTCATCACTGCTTTCGAACATTATCAATAGTAAATATCTAAACTTAAGTATAAATGGAGTTTGGCCATTTTCAAATTACACTTTTCAGTTATTGAGCTAACTCTGAAAACTTATGTGTCAAGAATTATCGTATTTGTTCGGAATATAAGCAACCTGAAATGCTTCACTGATAAATAACTTGAAGGTATACATGTAACCATGGTAACCAAAAAAATTTAAAAATAGAGTTAGGCCACTTTTAAAATAAACGTCTCATAAATTGATTTAAAAAAAAACATTATTTGTAAAGTTTAATATTTATTTTCATAATAAATTACTCAAAAAGTTCTTTTTTATTATCAACTGTCATGTTAATAAAAATTTAGCTGGATTTTATGTGCAATATTTGTAAAAATCTTAAGCAAAGATCTATTTTATTGTGGTTACAGAATAAATCGTTGCCAAAAAAAGGAAACACAAATTGAAAATATTTTTAGAAATTTAGAAATAAAACTTCTTATATTTAATTCGTGGATGGTTTTTGTTAGGATAAAAAAAGAAAAAAAAAACTATCAAGGAATTGATATAGCAGATTTTCGTCCGAATCTCGGTTTTTATCCATCCGCAAAATCTACTACATGAAATTTCTACCCCCTGCACCCCCCTCCTTAGAAAAGCTTAGTTGTGCTCACGTCGGGAAAATAAATAAAGATAGAAAACGATCACACACTTATGAAACAAAACCTCTCTCTCGGCCACAAAGAATAAAATGGAGTGAAGCAAAAATAAGAAAAAATGGATCGAGAAAAAAGAGATTTGTCATAGAAATGGAAGTAATGGATTTTGTGGTCTTAAAAGATGATGGCTTTAAACCAAAGAGACTGGACTCTATTGAGTTAGCTCAAATCTGGAGATGACAACTTTTCCAAGAGCGGTTCTTTTTTTTTTTGTTCTTTTTAAGCGAAGTAAGCTAGCCGCAGCAAAAAATTGTGTTCCCTTTTGAAATATCCATTTCTGGTATGACGAAGTGTTTGTTTTTATAAATGGGAACACGGTTTTAGAGATTGGTTGGAGCTCTAAGTGGAAATGGCTGTGTTTTTTCTTTCACCTCATGGAGCGAAAGATGGAGTTCCATTTTTTTTTTTTTTGTACTAAAGTGATTATATATTGGTATAGCACAACTTCATGTCATTTTTATATAGATCGATATAAACCGAAGCTTTTCCATCGTGAAGAAATAAGTTTTTATTTTTCAAAATCATATTCGTTTCTATTATATAGAATATCTGGATTCCTATAACCTGTTATTATTTAGAATATTTTATTTTGATATATATGCTATCAAAATATTATTGTTTTGAAATATTTATTTTATGAAATTTAATAACATATGGAAGTGTTTTTAAATTCATTAAAATAAAAAACATTAAAGCAATTTTCTGCAAAAATAAATAACTTTAATAAAACGGTATGTAAATATGAGGTGTATTTAACGGATTATTTACGTTGTAACTAATCATCTGAAACACAGCTTTTGCATCAGTTGTCTTTTTTTTTTTTTTTTGCATTTTGGATAATTTTTAGAGAATGTAAAAAAAAAACATTGTGAGATTTTTCATAAATAAGAAAACATTTTCGCATATTACAAGCAAAATTTACCCAAATCTCTCTGTGTCCAGTGCAATTCTCAGTGTCATTAAAAAGGTCATATAAGTGTCATCATTTGCTTATCTATCTAGTATATAGATCGTTATCAAAATAATGAAAGCATCTGTAAATAAAAACTACTTTTTTTAATGTGCTTTGTAAGCATTTAAATATAATAATAGCTACCAGCTTTTTTTTATGAATAGCAATGTATATATATTTTCATAGTATATATAAACCTTGTTTAAGTTCAGGAAACCTTGGATTTCTTCCGAAAGTGTAAAATGTCTGAGTTCTTGGACTTTTTAAAGAGAACCATTTGTATTATCTTCGTCTAAGTAGAACAAGTGCTGCTTAAACATCCCAGCTTGTTAGGCCTTTCTAGAGATACGTTGTCTAAAATCATAACTGCATGCAAACAGCGTGGCAAGATAAACTCAACAAACCAAAAAAATGGACGGAAACTGTGAGAGTGACCAATAGGTGTTGAAGCGTATGGCGATGACTAAAAAGTCAACTATTGCAACAAAAAATTGATTACAAACCTTAATCTACACTGGATTCTCAAGTATTAATGATTACAATTAGAAGGCACTTTCATATTAATAAATTTACAATAGAGAAGCAATTCACAAGCCAATTGTCACAGATATTAGTGCCAAACGTCGCCAATATGGTCTGCTGCCATATTGGTGACGTTTGGCAATATGGTCTGATGAATCGTCTTTCATACTTTTCCTTACAACAGGACGGTTAGCTCGTTTGATGGATATTTGCAAAAGCGTATGATCGTGATTGTCTTCTTCCAAATGCCGAGCATAGAAGTGGATCTGTCACGATAAAAGCAGCCGTATCGTTGTTTTCTGCAGAACTAATGGCAAGCCTTAAGAGAGGATCACTGGGGAAGAATATAAACAAATTTTATCTGACCAGGCCAATCCTATAATGCAAACTGTTTCCTGTAGGAGATGGAATTTTCAGGGTGATAAAACTCGTACCTATGCAGCGGGACTTGTCTAATCATGGTTTGATGAACACGTCAATGAAGTTTAACAAACATGTACTTTTGTCGCCACATTCATCCGATTTCAGTGTAATTGAATCTTAAATGTTCTATTTCAAAGTATTCAATACGAAATCGATATTCTTCATCAAAGTCTTTCTCAGAACTTTCACATCTCCATGAAGAATGGTAAAATATTAAACACTTTTCAGCATTGTTTGTATCGATTCCTAGCTAAGTCCAAACTAAATTTTGTGCCAAGTATGATGCTACATCATGCCAACAACGGATTGTTTATGAACCTAAGATGTTCCCATTACTTTGACCACCACCTGTATGTATACTTATTTGGGCGCATAAAAGCAAACGTAAAAAAATAATTCTTAATTATTTTCTTACAAATGTAATGTGCATATGTGTAATATGATAATACTAATCTGAGATGTGGTTTGAATATTTCTTTTAATTAATTTATAATAAATTTTAAATTATAAGAAATGATTCTTTATTAAACTTTATGGTCCAAAAGTGGGGATAAGAAGCTTGCTATAAAATCGATACATATATAACAATATCGAATTGCTCACAATAATTTTTATATTTGAATTAAGCTTTTACTTAGTAACTTGACTTAAAACCATACTGATAAATGTAAAATAATTATATAATAAGAATAATAAATAATTAGATTTGCCTAGAAGATTAACTACGGCGCAGCAAGTCAGGGTGTCTCTTGGAATCTTCTCGTATTGAATTGACTAAGGTCTAGTTAAACATGTATGTGATTCGTCATGGAACTTAATGAAGGCTAACTAAATGTTAGACAATAAGGCTCATGAATTCTACTGACTGGAACGAATCAATATGTGAATATGCTTTAACAAATATGTAAGCGTCTGCCCTTGTACGTTTGGGTAAGTCACGTGATTAAATAGCGTAACTAGCATGTATATTCACATTCATTGAAATATATGTACATAGCATATGTGTGTATATTGTGAATGGGTTTCACTGCAGTTTAGGTTACCATCGGAATTCAATTCTTTCTCTGTCTTATATGAAGAAAAGAGTTATATATATATATATATATATATATATATATATATATAATATTACCGTAAAAGGTTGAAATTTGTCAAACAGATATTTCGTAACGTAACCAGATAAGTCGTTTTATAGTGCATAAAATTATTGAAATCTATGATTTAACTAGTTATTCTACAGAATATCGATTACATGGTAGTTAAAATATAAATTACAGCATTTGAAAGTCTCTTGAACCGGTTTTAGTTGCTTTTAATCTGTTTTAAATTGTTTATAGCTGCTTTGTAATGACGTATGTGTGTACGGTTCATTCCGTTGTTTGGACGTAGAATTTAGATGGGTCTTCTTTTTGACTGTTGTTAGCAATGTGAGCAACAATAAATTATATCATCTGCCTTTTTTTATTATTTATCAATTAATCATCAGCAATAGGGATAAAATGTATACTTTTCGAGATATTTTTGCTGTTTATCTGCAATAAATAATTGTTATAAAATTACTATGAGATTATTTATTACTCACTTTAACAGTCTATTTATTTATTTCCTGAAGTACTTAGTAGTTATATATACTAACTTGCAATATAGTTGCATATGAACTATATTTTTAATTAAGAAATTAATTGCTTTTTCCAGTGTTGAGATAAATATTTGCTTTTACTCTGAGGAGAATTTATTAAAGAAATATCAAAGTTATAATTCTACCACAAAACTTAAATATCTTGTAAGTAAGTGAATTTATCAATCATTAAAAAGTTTCTTTCGAACTAGAAGCCAAATTTGAAGCAGATTATGGAACTGTTCATAAATTTTATACCTCTTTAGGTATTTTTGTGTGCAAAATTGCCTAGAAAAAATATTTGATGCATAAATTGTGGTAAAATCAATTGAGCATTGATTGCTTTAATTCTTGCTACTCATGCATGTATAATTGTCAAATTATTAGAGATATAAATAGGTATGCTTTAGTCGAAATGATAGCATGTCGAACAATTATTTATACAAGTATATAATGTCACCAAATAGAATGTGTAATGTTTTTCTTTTGCTGTGTGAATTTTTAAATAACTCTCTTCCTTCTCCATAAGTTTTCGCTCACTAATTGCAAATCCTTAATTCATGCCCACTTTTGAGCCCAATTGCGTCTTGTGGGGAAAATTCTTTGTCGATCACTTTTAAGAATTTTTTTTCCTCCTATTCTTCTTTTTTCTTACAAAAAAGAAAAAAGTGGGAAAAAGAAAAGCTAAACAGTCACTTTTCCAACGCCAATCTTTATAATAAAGAACACATTTCGATTTGTATCTAATTAGATATTGGGGATTTTTAAGAACCTCGGGGACAAAGTTAACATTTTCAAGATGAAGTAAGAAGGGGGAAAAAAATCTCGCGTAGAATTCTTCCAAATTATATATTGTTTTAAAAAGGTACAGGGAATAAAAGGCAAATGGAAAAAAAAAAATCAACGAGCATTCCTGCTTTATTCTTAAGTATTTAAATGAGTAAGGTGTGTTTTTAAAACCCCTTGCTACTGCTCCAGGCGTATTTTACTCTAATGTAATTTTTTTCCAAAGTTTTTCTCTTTTTCTATTGATATATACATCAACATTTGCTTTTTTGGCTTTGTTTCATTTACTTGGTTTTAAATAGGGAAAAATATTCTGATGAAGAACACCAAGGGATTTGAAAAACACTTAACAGCAAGAGAACGCAGCATTTGATGGTTGTTTACGCCGTTAATTATCTGAAGGTTCCGTCAGAAAAATTGTAATGAATATGAAATATTTTTATATTTTTCTTTTTCCTGTTTTTTTTAAAAAAACCATATTTGTATTTTAACGTGTTTTCAATAAGAACTTTACAGCAATGAATGATTAAATAAAAAAATCCCTAAATGGCAAAGTCGTAAATTAAAAAATATTATTTATCCCATAGTGTCTAGTCTACATACACAAATATTTATTGCCTTGCATTAATTTATAATTGCAAATTATTGAACAAAAAGTGGGAAATATATTTCAAACATAATTTTTTCCTCTGATTTTCTTTCATTTTACTCCCTACAGATTAAAAAAAAAATTTTTTTTTCTTTTTTTTGAATTTGAAAGAGAACATCAAAATCTATCGCTGATTCTCTTTTTTCGAATCCAAAGGGAACTCCAGACATAATACACTTTGACAAGAACTTCAACCTATGTAGAATAAAAAAAAAAGCAAAACATTTTCCCCTACAAGCACTGTGAAGAGTAGCTTTTTCCCTCGTTTTGTTACATTTTCTAAAAAGTGTGATATAAAGTATAAAACAAGCTTAATTCTTCATATTTATCTTTATAAAAAATGCGACCAGAAGTTTCTACTAGTGTGTCGATATTTCTTAAAACGCTTTCTGTTGAGTATTTTTTTTTGTCTTTCAAAACACTGTTTTTGATTCTCTTAGGAAAAGAGAATGAAAACATTTCTTCCTGGGGAATTAATACGCACAACATTAGAAATGTGGCATTCAAAACACACTTAGTCTTTGTGAAATATTTCTTGAATTCCTTTTTTTCCAAAAATATTAAAGGTGTAATTTAAATCGCTCTTATTGTATCCAGATTAGAACAATATTTGTTTCTGAAACTATATATATATTTCAGAGAAAATATTTGACAGTTATTCTATGTTTTGTAATACTTACCATTTATATTGTCTACATAAAACCGTGTTATTTCGATGAAAAAAAATAAACAACTGTTAAAAAATTTCGTATTTTAATTTTCCTCTGAAGTGTCAGCATTTTTCACTATTATTTATTTATCAATTATTTATCAAGCCTCGATGAAATGGGCCACATGTTAAATAATAATGTAATAAGAAAATGCCTGCATGTTCATAAAGTTTATAAGAAATGTGTTGAAAAACACATTAATAAAAGAAGCTGAATATTGCTTCTAAATTTGAGATTTTACATTTATTTTTTTGTATTATTTGTATCTCTGAAAAATTTATTATGAATTTGAAATTTACTAAATTCTTTTAAATTAATCATATTAATTATTTTATATTTTAAATTCGTACTTTAAAATCCTACTTTCAATTTTAGTTTTTTGAAACACGTTTAAAACGCACCTCGTATGATTAAATTTTGAATTTTTTATATTAAAATCATAACATAATAATATAATAAGAAAATGTATTTGTATAAGAAAATGCCTGTATGTACATATTATTCATATGAAATGTGTTAAAAAACACATTAATAAAAGAAATTATTAAATATTGCTTTTAACTATGAGATTTTACAAATATTTTTTTTGTATTATTTCTTTTGTACCCATGCAAAATTATTTATAAATTTGAAAATTAATAAATTCTTAATTTAAAACAATTAATTATTTTATATTTTAAATTCGTACTTAAAAATCCTACTTTCAATTTTAATTTTTTGAAACATGTTTTAAAATGTACCCCGTATGATTTAATTTTGAAATAAAAGATCTCACATATAAGGATGCCTACAAATATGAAAATCGATTTTAGTTCTGTATTAAACAAATCCCATGAAATTTCGAATTTTTTGAGGGGATTGCCAAAACCTTTAATAATACAGAGGGGTGAAGAAAAAGAAAATACTCAATATTAAAAAAAGCAAGGTGCTGAGGTAACCAGGAGGGGGAAGAAATTGACGTTCAGATTCTGAGAGATCGGTGGCATCATTTGTCACTCGGAGCCACGCCCACTTAATTCGAATCTCAGAGAGTGGTAATTTTATGGGTAAACACAAAAATCTCTCCCGTATTTTCCTTCCTGGGATTGGGTGCAGGAATCCATCCCATCGGTCTTTTCATTTCTTTCGCAATATGCATTGATTTCTGATTGTCTATTATTTTTTTCAAGAAAGCATGATTGGAATTAAACCTTTGAAATATTGTGCTTTTATATTTTATTTGCCCAAAAAAGTAAGAGCCTTGATGTTATGAAACTTAATGTTTTTATTTGCAGTTGTATCTCCAAATATTGAAATAAACGTTACGACTTGTCTAGCATTTTTCTAGAATTTTATTGTTTTTATATTTTTACTATATGCTTATTGCTCGCTTTTAAAAGCATTATCTATTATTGCTCAAAACAATTCAGTTGATTAAGTTAGATTTCAACTATCCAAAATACTTTTATCAGATAAGTTTAACAATAGCATTCTGTCAAATTACTGATTCTCTAATTCGTTTGAAATGTTGCCATTCAATAATATAATGATGTGCCAGATATTTTTTTCTAGAATACAAATATTGATTACTTCAATAAATGAAAATTTCTGTTTAATAAACTTGAAAAAATATTAAAAAATTGTTGAAATCTATTTCATTTTATAACTGTGAATTTAAGAGAAACTATTTACAATTCTATTTATGTAATATTTCAATATCTCTTTTAAAATAAAACTTATATTTTCAACTTCCTTAATGACAATAAGCTGCTGAACAGATTCGGTGACGCATATTTAGTAGCCAAACATAAACATCTGCGCATTTCGCCTATATAATGTCATCTATTCCTTTGCTATTAAATTCACAATCAGGTTAAATATATAAAAATCAGATATTTCATTTTTGCCGCCCAACCTGTCTAATTGTCAGCGTACCTGACTACGAATGAGGAGGACCTTGATTCGAATCACGGTTCAGGTATGGATGTAGCTTTTCTCTCTTGTCTTTGTCCTTTTCTTGTGTGAATGGTTGCTTACCCTATAAACGGGTAACTATGGCATGTGTGTACTGAGGAAGTCAGACTCCACGCAAAATGACGGTTCAGTTGGAAAAATGGAGCAGCACACCTCATATTGCCAATATGGGGTGCGCTGCTCCACTTTTACCTGTTGTTGCCAACCTGGCTGGCACACGAAAACAACAACAACAGTTATTTTCTTGATTTATTAGAAACAACAAAATTAACATTATTAAACATTCAACATTTTTTTAGAAAAATAACTAACATAAACAAATTTCAAAGTTTATTTTTTTATTAACAATAAACATGACAAATTTTATATTATTTGATATATGCGTCTGTGATTTTACGCGCCTGTTCACTGGGTGCAAGCAATGAAATCAATTAGATTTATCTACATCTTTTATTTATTTATTCATACCTTTAATTTGCTGAAATACTTTTAAGCAAATTAAAGCTATAAATTACAAGTTAATTTTTTTTTCCAGTCAATAAATATGAAATTGTCATAATGACAAGAAATATCTATAACAATTGATTATTTTAATTAATTAGTCAATTCGAACTACCGATTTAAATTTGCAACGTATAAGAATAGAAGTTTCAGTGCAATAAATCTAAATGATTTGCATATTAAGGTGGAGATGTCATAAATTAGATATCTGATATAAAAATGATCAGACAATAAATCTTGTTGAGGTTGACTTTCGGCAAAAGTATTAAACTTTTCCGATATCATGCTACTTGCAGATCACAACAGAATTCTGCGTTTATTGGAAATCATTAAGCAGATACTTAAAAACCTGCCGCTTCAAAAAACCGTTGCAATCAATTTTCTAATTTCCCGTAAAAAGTCTGACATTAAATTGAAGTTAACTGCCATAGTTCGACTGAGTTATCCATAGTATTAATACTATAAAAAACATAATTGCACAAAAAAATCAGTTCTGTAGATTTTTTTCTTTTAAATAAAGAAATAAGAAAAAATAAATTGGTTAGGACTTTTATCTTAAATTTTTAAAATAAATTTTTTAACTAAAAATCATAAATAAATGCAATATTATTAAAGTGCCGTTGCATGATGTTAAATATTAAGGGATAAAAGCTTATATTATAAGATTAACAGTCAATGGATCTTTTATTTCAAATAAACATCATATGGTCAACAGTCTTATAGATATTTATTTTGGTTTGGCTCATTATTTTAAAAGGGTGTTAATGATTTTTAGTGTAGACGAAAATATTTTAGATAATAGCTTGCTTCGATATTATAGTAAGAGTCTAAAACACGTCCATAAGCAAATTAATACTTCTGTTCATTAATTATAATCAAGTGGAAGTGCTTATCTGAGCGATTTGAACTCTATAGAACTTCATGTGTGAATTCAAGAACTATATGAATCTAAAATCCATAAAACGTTTTTGAATTCTATAAACTCAAAGTCCTGGTTTAAACTCTACAGAATATTTTGATGAAGAGTTGGAATGACCAAATCCACTGATCCAGACTTGTTGTGGGAGAGCTTGTCTGAATGATTTGAACTCTGTAGAACTCCATGAGCTCAAGAACACTATGAAACCAAAGCCCATAAAACTTTATTGAATTCTATGAACTCCATTTCCTGATTTAAACTCTTCAGAATATTTGGTAAAGAGTTGGAAAGACCGAACCCACTCATCCAGACTTGTAGTGGGAGTGTTTGTCTGGGTGATTTGAACTCTGTAGAACTACATGAACTCAAGAACTCTGCGAACTCAAAGCCAAATTATGGAATTCTATGAACTCAAATACCCGACTTTAACTCTATAGAACATCTTTGGGAAGAGTTGGAATGACCAAAACCACCCATAAAAAAACTGAAAGAGCTGTTATCATGCTACTGGAGGAAAGGAACACAATTTCACCAACAGTTCGCCTAAATATATAGAACAATATGCTCGTTCAAAAACTAAATTATAACTGTTAAGAGTTCTACAGAAAGAATGGAACCATTAACAATTCGCGAAACCTTAGTGAACAGTAAATTCTAAATGATAGTCTCTGTAATTAAAGCAAAAGCAGAGAGCACCAATGTCTTAATAGTTATACAACTGGTTTTTTTTTAAAACAAAAAAACTAATTATTTTTACACTTATTGTTAATTAGAAGGCAGATACTGATTCATTGTATCAAAGCTTTTACATTAGTATTCTTAATACAAATTTTCAAATTATAGGATTTTGATATAAGCGTTTTTATATTTGCCGATATTTATATGCATCTATAATCATTACTATTTCGCAAGTATAAAAAATTTAATAATTTGTAAATTGCCTTCATAATATATCTCACAGGAAAAAATTGTAGAAACTAATTAATAATATTTGATAATATTATACGTTATTATTAAATGATTTAACAATATTTTTGAATAAATATTTTTATTTTAATATATTTCTTAAAAATAGGAGAAATAATTTAATGATCTATCTTAAAACTACAAATTGACATTTTAAGGAATTAATCATAACTGTTATTTCTATAAATATTCATTACTTAAAATTTATGTTTATATCATTACTACGTTATATAGTGCCATTATTTTATAAAACATGCATTCTATATTTTTTGATGTTATGGTTCTAATTCTCTATGAAAATAATATTGAAAGATAAAAAAAATGTGTAAAATTTATATGAAGGAGGCGAGCGATATCAAGAAAATAAGTAAATAAAAATAAGACAAAATTTCTCTTAAAAAAAAGATGTCCAGAATTAAAAAGTCGAAATTAAAAAAAATAAATAAAAAAAAATTGTGAGATTTGATTTGTTGTTGATCAATTATTCATTTGTACTCCCTATCTTATAATTTTCTGATCACTTAAACTTCCTCTAACGAAGCGAGAATCAAACTCATGAACTACTTGATGGCAATCCCCAACACTGCCTATAATTTTTCTACAGTAAATGATAACATTCAATATAACAATAAATTGTCAAAAATTAATTGATAGTCAAATATATTTAATGATAAATCAAATGTTAAACTAAATCCACAAACTTTGTTACAGTTTTATTATTGCCATATTATTTTAACTCTACATTTTTACGATATTATAACAATTCTAAATTTTGGTGAAATGAATCATTCCTAGTTTTTATCAAGATATTCTTAAAAGAATTTTAACTCGCTAAAATAAAGATTTTTTTCTCACGACATAAGATTATTAGCCAGGCACGATTTTATTTTTAAAACAGCGATTTCAAAACAAACAATTAAATCCATTTATACACAAATAATCATTTTATCCTCAGGTGAAATTTAGTTCTCCTTTTGACGGAAAGCAATTATTGTACCTTTGTAGATGAAATCGAGCGATAGCGAACTGCATTGGCGTCTCTGAAACCAGTTTTCATCGCCAAAATTTCTAAATCTTTTTTAGTTATTATCTAGAATTAAAAATGGAAATAATAGAAATGTTTTATTTTTTTTATACTGTATACGCGCTTTCCGTGCACACCTGAAGTCCCAACTCTCAAATCCTCAGGCAATCCACGCTTGTATAATTAGGAAAGTTAATGACCTTTTTGCAACAATGACATATCATTGAAGCTCAGAAGCGATTAATAACAGCTGATCAAAGCATGTTACAGGTAGCTTTTTCGAGACAATTTCGCTACCAATTTTTAGTGGTAAACTGGTTATATATTATTATCCTTTCCGAAAACAGAAGAAAGTACATATTTGCCTTTCATTATCATCATTATTAAGAACAATTTAATACCTTAATTATACATGGCATGAGGGGTACTAATTCTATACTTATTACCAGTTTTCTTTTTAATAATGAAACACAAAAAATATTGAAATCTTGAATATGAGATTTTTTTTAAAGGATGGCTTTTGTGATGGGAGGAGGGAAAAAAAATCGGGAAACGCATAAAACGTCTGTTTGGAAGAACGTTGGTTATGGAGAACAAGCCATTAAAGCTGATTAATGTGGGTATTAGAGTGGGGAAAAAATTAATCCCTTTGTCCCTATCGCTGATAGCAGGCGTTCCCCTGTACTTGATCATTTGTTTGGAGGATATCATCAGACCCAAGGAATGACGTTTTTGCTGATAACCACCGACTCTTGGGACTTTCCAACAAATAAATTTTGTCCTCAAAACTGGGACTCTCTCGCTGGCAAGAATTGATTTTATCGTTAAAGTTTATTTATATCACAGAAAATGTCTAGATGGTATTAATTAAGGGTCTTGAGCTCAAACTCGAAGCACTATAGTGCTTGATAATATAAGAAATATTTTTTGTACATCCTGATAACAAATATATAATCTTTTTTGCTTAATATGTTTTTATGCTGTTTTTCCCATTGTTAAAATCAAAAACTTTTTTTTAACTTTGTTTTTCATATTAATATATTTTGTTTTGGTAAAGAAGTGTTATATGTTGCTGTGTGTGTATCAAATTCAATAGTCACTCACTTTAAAATCTAGTTTTTGAAAGTTAAAGGAAACTTTTTATTTAGTTCTCGATAACAATAGAAATATCTCCTTCGTATCCTGATAAGAAATATATATATATTTTTTCTTAATATGTTTTTATGCTGTTTCTTTCACCGTTAAAATTAGAAACTTGCCGACCGATGGCTGAGTGGTTAACGTTCTTGACTTATAGGCTGTTGGTCCCGGGTTCGAATTCTGGTTCAGGCATGGACATTTTCTTTCTCTGTGTTTCTTTGTCCTTTTTCCTGAGATGATGGATGAATATGACCCACCCTATAAACAGGTTTGTGGTGGTGTGACGTGGGTAATACTACTCGCCTTCATGACATAGTTCACGGGTGCCCACCGCGTAACGCTAAATGAGTAGCAATTTCTGGTCTTGTTGTGGCGAAGGGTCAATCACCCAGTGCCCGCCATTGGAAAAAAAAATTAGAAACTTTTCCAAGTTTTAATTTTTATATTAATAAATTTTGTCATGTTAAAGAACTGTTAATGTTGCGGTGTTTACTTTAATACTGAATGGGCACTCATTTAAAAGAAGCTAAAGGAAACTTTTTTGAATTACAAAATTTCTGCTTACAAAAGAGCAGCTCTACATAAGAAATTTGATTTTCATTTGAAGTGCGTTTTAAAATTAGTGGAATCAATGGTATATTTTAACCTACATTCCAGTAATAAAAACGATGTCTTAGTTGCCAATCCTTTCATCAAAGTTTCATACCATACCAGCGAAAGAGTTTCATATAAGATAACATATATATTTTTAACACAAAATTATAATTAACTTCTAAACTCACGATTGCACGATGCATTAAATTCTGAATATATGAATACACTATGGGATGTTATGTAAATCTATATTCAGAATTTGTTGCGGAACTTTAATAGCCCTTGCTTTGTATCTGTTTTGTTAGTTACTCCAGTTTGAAAGTATTTCTCTGAATTTTAATTAAGCATTTTAAACTTCTGTTTGTTCTACTTCTAATCTACATATTCAATAAACTTTAGCCGAACTCTAAACATTTTTAGAGATGTGTTTATTAAACTTTTTTATTGAAAAAATGTTTTGAGAAATTTGTTTCACATATTAACACTTGCCAAGAATATTAGAGATGATATTTCTTTTTAACTTCTTTAGAAGGAAAAAAAAATCACTACCATTACAAACGAGTTCTTTTCTTAAAAGGTTCCCCCTTCTTTGTTTTATTGGTTTTTTTCCCCGAAATTTTCCCCCATGAAAAAGGGATAATCTCTGCCAGAGAGGGGAGTTGGCGAACTTATGAAGGAAACAGGCGGGAAAAAAATCGTCAGAGCGCCCTAGCGATTGAAAATGAAGAAGCAAAAATGTCCTTTCTGCCTTCATACCTTTCCGTCTTCCTTTTCTATTTTGGCAGATCGAGTCACTTTTCGCCATTTTTCTTGGATCTAGGGGACATCAGCTGCAGTTGTGTGTGGATGGGGCGTACCAAAGTACCCACCTAAGCCTAACGAGTTTCAATATGAAGGTTTCTTCCCTCCAGCTGTATATATACATCACTCCACTATTTGTTTACTTTTTCTAGTATGCGAAAGCTGCGAACCATTTTCGTTGTTTATATG
The DNA here is from genome assembly GCA_026290005.1 of Latrodectus geometricus. Lineage (NCBI taxonomy): Eukaryota > Metazoa > Arthropoda > Arachnida > Araneae > Theridiidae > Latrodectus > Latrodectus geometricus. The sequence goes on from JAPDSC010069614.1 coordinate 70,297, forward strand.
AGATATTGGAAAAGCTTTGTTGTCTTCGCATTGAGAGCATTTCATTTAGGAAGTGATTTCATATGTGCAAGAATGTTACACTATTTGAAACAACAAACTGGAGAAGGAGCAGATTTACTGACATCTGGAGGTTTTTTTATGTAGTGCTCTTAAAACAAAAAAAACGTCGTACAGGTCCATCATATATGATTCATTCATTTTGAAAAAGGCGATATTTTTATAAATTGTACACGTATAAATATGAAAAGAACCACAAACTCACTTTCTACAAATATTTGTACACCCCCTCATTATATGCCCCTCAGGGGACAGAGCACCCCCAAACGATAATCGAGCTTATACCATACATTTTGAAGCAAACAAGTAGTGTCCGCCTCAAAAGCAATATTTTCATAACTCTTCTTTTCTTTCCAAATTTTAAAAACCTTCGTTTATGAATAAAACAAAACTATAAATGTCATCAGGATTCTTCATGAGGAGGAAAACTGATCTTGATTAAAGTTCAAACAAAAATAAAAAAGCGGAACTGACTCTAAATGAGTGTAACAGCTCTAAACACAAGTGCTTAAAAAAACTACATACTCTTTTTAAAAAATATTGGTATTATGAATTACTGGCTAATAAATTACTTTTCGAAAAAAACTCCTCACAACTGCATTTATCTGAATAAAAGACATTTCAAATAATTCTGAAAAAATATACTGATATTGTTTTTGAAATAACTAGCTGTTTATTGTAAGTTACATGAAAATATTTTACAAAGTACAACACTGTTAATAATGAGTAAATGTCACAAATTAATAAATTTATTTCTCAGTCGAGAAAATTGCGGTCTACTTCTGTTGTGGTAGCACATTGTGACATATATGACATTATGACATATATAGCACCAATTGTCATATGTTACATATATGACACTTGGCGAAATCAAATATACCTGTCAGGACTAGGTTAATCATGGGGTTGAGATCCCTGCCAGTGACTGAAGTCAGATAGAGCATTAATTTTGACTCATAGATGGCAGCACCATATGGGTTTTTCAATTTAGAGATAAGAAGTCAGAGAAGACCCAAGGTTTGGCTCTTAACACCCCCAGAGGTATTTATTTGGAATTGCAACATAGAGGACATTGCAACCTCAACATATTTTACGTAACTCAGTCGCCTTTAATGAGCACGACGATCTTTGGTCGACCGGAAAACGAACCCACAACCTGCCGATTGCGAGACTGATGCTCTAGCCAATTAGGCTACCTTTCCTAACAATTTAATAAACAGTGCAATTTGTAAAATTCTCTTCTACAGCAATTATGCATACCAATCTCTAGCGGTAAATATATTTATGCTTATCAATACTAATTTCTATAATGAAATAAAATCTTAATATATACTTATATATATATATGAATAAAATCTTTATATAATTTATATAAATACAAAAATATCAATGAATCGTCAATTTAATAAAATAAGACATTAAAAATTTATTCTCAGAGCATATTTTTGATGGAAGATAAATTTGACTCATTTTGAATTCTTTTGTATTTTCAGGGCAACAATACCACCTTCGGGCTTTTGCATCTGCATTTGGACATAGACCCCCTTTCTTAGATCCGAGGTTGGTAGACCCCCTGAGAGAATGGGAACACATGAGAAGAAAGTCTGAGTGGGGCCTTGACTTGCCCATGAGACTGCCTGGAACACACGCAGGTAAGGAACTGCTCCTGTTCAATAACGTACTTACATACTAAATTTAAATGCTGATAAATTAATATCGAAATTTCTAGGTTCCTGATGTTTTAACTTTTCTTTGATGGCATCTCTCATTTTTTTTCAACTATTTATGATGTACTATGCATGCGTATCTTTTTTCAAATTCTTTATTAAAAAGTAGCTATGAATTTTAGTATGACATTCATATTTGTTGGAACATTTATATCACTATTAATTTTGAAAATTGAAAATTTTATTAAAAAATATGTTTTCAATGAAAATTTTAATGAAGATATTAGGTTGGGGAAAAAGTAATCCATTATTTTTTCGGTCGATGAATTTAGTGTTCGATATCTTGTTAAGTATCGATTATACAATTTCATATTTATTCACGGTGGAAAAATCACATCTCGCACTAATTTTTTTTTCTGTTTTTTTTTACGCGATTCATTTAGTTATAAATTATAAGATAAGGCCGCGATGGTCCGGTTGGTAAGGGCGTCATTCTCTTTACTAGAGTTCGAATCCCGGCTTAGCCGAAGATCAGTCGTGTTTATTTATAGCGACTGGGGTACGTAAAATATGTCGGGTCGCAATGTCCTCCATGTTCCCATTCCAAATTAATATCTCCGGGGGTCTTTGGAGCCAGGCCGTGGGTCTTCTCTGACTTCAATCTCTAAATTAGAAGAGCCATTTGGGGGGTGCTGCTATCCATAAGCCAAAGTCGTACTTCCACCTTCGTATGAGGGTGCTCCATTCAAAAACGGAAGACGCTCTTTCTGACTTCAATCGTCCGGTTACTGACGGGTGAGCTTGGCTTCGCCACGTGTCATAAGTAAAAACAACAACAGTTATAAGTTACAGAGTGTTAAAAATGATAAAAAATAAACAAAGAGAGAGAAAATGCAGTACATTTACACAATTTTTCTTTGATCAAGGCGAAAATAGAAGTGAAGGAGTTGAAAATCGAGAATGTTGTTTTTGGCCCTTTACTATAACAAGCAATTAAGTGCAATTTTGGTTTCAATGGTACCATTTAGATACATTTAATGATCATTTACTTTATTAAATTTATCCCAAATCTCTTAAACCTTAATTTTAATAAGTAATTTTTAAGCCCCGCCCCTTCAAAACACCTTCTTATATATGCCAATGAGATTACAGCTATAGTTCACCAGCCAACAATAGCCAATCAATGAGGGTCTGATTCAGAAACCTCAAAAAACTGCCAGTCGGCTACCACATCATATTTGATGTTAAAGATGTACCTCGCACAAGTAGACCCACCGTCAAAAATATCGATAAAATCACAAAAATGTCCAAAGTTGACCAACATGTTAGCAGCTGTTAACCTGATATTAGCAGCCCAAAAGCTAAAGGTCAGCTACAAAACAATTTGAAATCATTTGCACAAAAACTAATCAAAAGCATGTAAATAAGAGCTTTAAGTTTACGCGTAAAAATAATTTCATTTTAACCAAACTAATGCAATCCATGGATTGAACAACTTCAATATTGAAGTTAAATAATGTATATGATATTTTTATTTGAAAAACGAAAAAAAAAATATTTAAAATATATTTCTAAATTTTTTATAAATATGTTTAAAGATTATGTGTATATACATTTATATACATAATGTTTAGAATAAGTATAATTTTTTGATTACTTTGATGTAATAATTCCTGCAACTCTCATCAAGAAAATTTAAAGAGATAATAAACTTCTTCAATAACAGACATATTTTGTAGGAAATCTGATAATGAAAGCATGCAATTTCGAGATTAAAATTACTTAAATCTACGGAGATTTTGTTCTCTACGAATTTTGTGTTGTTTTCACCTATTTTCCGTAAACACAGTCATTTGTTAATATCAATTGTAACATACAATTATCAGCATTTTAATATTTATGATAATCACAACGAAATATATTCATGTAATAATTGTTATATTCTAAGAAATACAATCGTTTTATTTATTTATTTATTATTTTTTTATGTATAGATCCCTACAGTTTTAGTGAGCTTTATATTATCCAGCGATTTATTTTTTTCTCTGAGTTTAGTAAGGTGAAACATGACAGCATTATCAAAATTTACTGATGAAATTTTAGTTTCAGTCAGGTAAAATTTATGTGCTACTATTGTTACTATTTAAAAAATATTTCATTTAAAAATATAACATAATCATTATTTCTTTCAGAGTAAACTAAAACGAAAATATTACCTATGTGTGACAACAATTTTTTTTATTCCAAATGAATGAACATGTGTAAATTGTAAGCGCAAAATTTTATGAAGCAAGTTTCTATCAAATGTAAAGTTAATACCACATTTATAAGGGGTATATCTAAATATTAGTGTCTTTTTTCCACTCTCAATATTTATTAATTTAATATAAGCACACACGAAAATTCTAAATAACTATCCCATTTATATGTAATTGATAATGGTTATTAATAATTATTGATACATAATGGATATCTCCATTAACGGTTACTTTTAAATACTGGAATTGTTTAGTAATTGTCATTGATTTTTAACACAGTACTTATTAAGATAATCATAATAATAATAATAATAATAAGTATTTAAATGTTAATAAAATATTAGTAAATATAATAATATAAATAAAAAAATATAAAAAATTATAAATAAAATTAATGATTATAATAATAATAATAAATATTTAAACTATAAATGTTTCCCTCAGCAGAATAAAGAGTTACGGTTATACTGTTACTTTAACACCTGTTACTTTAGTTGGCATTCAATTTAAGTATTTAATCGACAAATTAGTTAAATGACAACTGAAATTATATAATTTTAGTCAAAATTAAAACTATCTTTCAAAAACTAATCTTTTTTTTCATTTCTGTTAATTTAAATGATAAAAATGTTTCTAATGTACATGTTGTCAAAACTAAGTGGTAATACATAATTTTGCTTCAAGTTTATCGTATATTTGTTGAACTTCATATATGCTTTATATTTCTCTTTTGTTTAACCTGCAGTTTCTATAAATATTTATCAATCATATCATCCATAAAATCAAGTTTTAAAAAAATTAAGTAAAATTTTTGTAAGAGATTCCTTTAACAAAGTAAGAATGCCTGGTCCCAATTATCCAAGCAAATTAGAAAGTTGAGGCGAGAAAGAAAGGGGGAAGAATCCCCAAACATGGGGATTTATTGGATTCAATCTCCTCTCTTTTTCCCCCTTCTCAAAACAGAGTTTCTTGATTTAAGGCACTCTGAGTACAATTCCAGTTGGACCAGGGAGTATTCAATACCTTCGGCGGATAAATTCCGTAGTTGAATGGTTTCCATAGAAATTCTGCCAGCTAAACAAAGTTACCCGGGTATGGTGACAAAAGAGGGAAAACTTTCAACTTGGGAAAATTTCTTTGATTTCATTTTTTTTTAACTTATTTTCTTACGTTTTATTTTTTCTCTACTATTC
>JAPDSC010069616.1:0-28847 GCA_026290005.1 Latrodectus geometricus
TGAATGAAGTCAGGAAGATAGTTTTCGTTTTTAAACAGAGTAATCTCTTACGAGGGTAGAAGTACTACATTTGGCTCATAGATGGCAGCATCATCTGAACCTTCCAATTAAGAGTTTACGGCCAGAGAGGAACCGTAGACTGGCTTCATCCACCCCCAGAAGCATGGATGACATTTGATGAAGTAATAAAATATATCCAATTAAATATATGAATAGTTCATAAAATACATATAAAAGTTATAATTCTTGAAACAATATTAGGGATGTAAAATAAATTCATGATTTATGAACTTTCTCGATATTTTAATGATTGAATATATTAGTATCTAAGTAATAAACTTTGATATAAAAATGAGAAAAAATTTATATGTATGCACCTTCGGAATATTTATTGCAAAAATTTTATTAAAAATCAAAGTAATCCTTTGGTTTCATTGGTTGCGAACATTGGTGAAGAACGTAGCTTTAAATGGAGTACCTTTTAACAATGAAAGAGACCAAGCAATGAAACTTTATCCAATTTATTTCCAATGCAAAAAATTAGGAATGGGACCATGGAGGACATTGCGATCCGACATAATTTTCTTGGTCCAGTTACCATTAGTGAACACAACGAATCTTCGGCTAAGTGGGATTCGAATTTATCAACTTCCGGTAACGAGAAAGACAATATAACCAACCAGGCCACAGTGGCCTGAAGTTTCCCATTCTCATATTGACTGAAGAAAGTTTTAAAAGGGCATGATGCTTGTTTGAAGCCAAATTATGAAATAAATGCAGAAATCCATGTATATTAAGTAGTTGTCATTGAATGATTTTCTAATCTTTTCCATTTTTATTACAGAACTTATGATATTTCATGATAAGTTCTGTAAAAAAAAATAATTAGAAACAAAATCATAATTCAAAATCAACGAAAACATCTGTCTGTGATAAGCATTTAGCATACTTTCATTTATAATTTAAGCACTCGATTGTCTTAAATTCAAAGATACGCCAGAATAATAAATCAGTAAATAAATATTGGTCTAACATATACTTGGCCCGTAAAACACGTATTTAATGTATAGTTTATATAATGGCTAATGAATTAAAAATTTGATCATTAAAACTTTCTAATCAATGTATGCAAAACATTTTTTTTATTATTAAGTTTAAGATAAATCTATGTTCATATATTTTCTGTGTTTAGATAATGAATTCATATAAATGCATTTAGAGAATTGAATTTAATTAAATTCAATATTTTGAATGAATTTAACTTATTCAATGAATTTAACTAAACACAATATTTTGAGCTGATTTCTTATTTTAGGATATATATTTATATATTAGTACAAAATTCTTTTTCATCTATTTTCGTCAAACTTTAATCATTTTATCTTACAATCTGGCATTTTCATGTCAAAGTATTTACGAAGAAATACAAATTATAATTAGGAATAAATACAAATTTCATCAAAAACGTTTTTTAAGAAAAATGAATAAAAATACTTAGAGAAAAGAAATTAAATCAGGTTTTGGATATTTTTAAAGCATTTAAACTTTTTTTAAAGCATTTTTTTTTTACCAGATTTAGGGAAAGTTACATTCTATTGATGTGTTTTCTTAAAGATGATGCATTAAATGTTACGATTAGGATACATAAAAAGGAAAATTTTATGAGGCTCATTAAATTAATTGTTCTTTTAACTACGAAGAAAATTTTTATTGCACTTAAATACAGAAAAATCAGTGATTCTGGCACATTTAAGTACACGAAAAAGTTCTTATTTTAGGCATAATAAAACTTGAGAATAATTATTATCTATGAGAAAAATTGCAATTTATATGGAAACACTACCAAAGGAGGAATCATAAAAGGATTACGTTGCATTTATTACTTGGTGACCTAAAAAAATACGTGGTGTTTATAATTTACGATGTTTCATTTGATTTGTGTTAATTTTTCTTGATTGTAAATTAATAACGTTGGAAAATTGGATTAATATGTAAAAGTATCATCGTAAATTAAATTAATGATCGATTAATATATGTGCAGAAAAACCTAAGGGCTTTTTTGTAACATATTATTCAAATAATTATTCTAATATGTAACACAAATTTACACTTTTTAAAATATATATGTACTGCAATCATAAGTAAAACGAGATTTATATAACAAAGAATTCGTAATAAATTGATTATATGTGTATCAAAAGGTAGGGCCAAATAGACATTTTGAACTTTTTCCATTCAAAAATGAAGCCAAATAAGAATTATTCATTCAAAATGAATTTAAATTTACGAAGTATATAATATGATAAACAACGTAGTATAATATGTGATCTTAAAATATATATGTATATATTGTATAACTTTCTGCATTATATATTTTATAAAAAATGGGGAAAAAAATTTAATCTTGTTAAACAACTGACTGGAATTTTGTAAAATATTGAAAAAATATTACACTTTTAAAATTGAATTTTCTTCTCTGTATGAATGAAATTTTTTCCACTTATTCTGAGTATTTTTGCTAGGATAGACCACTAGTGGTAACAATATATACCCATCTGTCTATTTAAAATAAAAACTTTCATTTTGAAATATTGATAATTGAAATTTTTGTTAAGTTAATGGACAAAGAATGCTCATTTTTGAACTTCTAAAGTTATATACTGCATGGTATAATGTATTTAAAAATGAAGCATCTAGCTCTATAGATTTTTTCAGTTCAGGAAAACATTCCATTGAAAAACATTTAAGGCATAAGAATCACGTTCTTTTCGCATTTCCTCTGAATAAATTATTTAAGAAAACAATATTTACTATTTTTAATCGATTTAAAAAAATCATCTTAGGCTAATGCATTTTTGTCTTCGAATATGCTACCAATTGGAAATTCATTGGAACTCGGATGAAGAATCCTCACTTTAATAAATTGGCCGGCCAATGGCTAAGTGGTTTGCGTTCCTAACTGCTGGCTGTTGGTTTCGGGTTCGAATCCCGGTTTGGCTATGGACGTTTCCTTTCTCTCTCTCCCTCTGCATCTTTGTCCTTTCTTCTTTTAAGATGATGGATGAATATGGACCGATCTATATACAGGTTTGTGGTGGTGTGAGCTGTTAATACTAGTCGTCTCCGTGTATTGGTTCACAGTTGCCCACCGGGTAACGCGAAATGAGTAGCAGTTTCCAGCCTCGTTATGGGTCAATCCCCCAGAGCCCCACCATTAGACAAAAAATTTAATAAATTTTAATTAAAGGAAGTTTTCAAGCATCATAGCCTTCATTCGATTTGTTTTTTATGTATGTAAATGAGTTATTTTTCATGATGCCAAACCTATTTTGAAATGTTGCTAATGTTTTAATGTTAAATTTAAAATGTTGATATGTTAGTTGTTTTATTTTTATTCTTTTATATTTATTGAACTTTAGTATTTCCTGTTATTGCTTTTAAATAGAAATTTCAACCAGAAAATATTTTTTAATTCCTTTTTTATTTATTTAGGTATGCAAAATACAGAGACAAATATCTAATGAAGTTCTGCGCCTATTTTCTTTTCATTAATTAAGTATTTGTTTATTTATTTTATAAATAAATTAGTGCTTGAAATATATTTAATAATATATAGAATCTCTTTTATATATTAAATTGTAAAAAGCTTCATTTATTCTCCTTTTTTCAGAAGTGTTTATCTTAATTCATTAGGTTTCAATTTATTTATATATACCATATACAAAAAATATTAATGTTGTTTTTCTTATTTCATTATATTATTTTAATGTTTGTTTTTTTCTTGGAAACAAAACTAGATGAGATCTTTGAAATTTGAATCAGTTCCTCCTGATAAAATTTAAGTTGAGAAAGCACACAAAAGTTTGGAATGATTTCATATTTCATGAGGAATGAATTTTAAATAAAATACCAAATAAATAATATATGTAACACTTAATTTTAAACATGGTAGTAAATAATTTTTTTACCATGTATTTTCTCTACCTGAAACAAATCAAAGACTTTTATATTTCTGAGATTACAGATGAATTGTTACTGATGTTAAGTTTGTCCAAAATAATTAATGATTGAAATTTTCTTCACAGATACGAAATACTTTATTGTTTGAGAAATCCCTTTTAATCCATAATCTCTACAGTTGTATACAAATAAACCTTTTATCAATTATTTTCATATTTTTAAACTTCTAAATTTCATGTTTAGCTAAAAATGTCTTTCGTTACCATGGACTCCGGTAATGTTTTATGAATATAATAATTAGTGTTCAGAGGTTATGCTTTTTAAAGATTTTACTTAATTAAGACTAAAAATTACATTTAATTTCTAAAACTAAATATTATATCAGGAAATGTGTTATTTACTTCGTCAGCTTAAGTAAAGGCAGGGCTCCTTTAGCCCTATCTTCGTCATGAGTTTTATTGTCAAATTTTTATGTCGGAACATTCGAAGACTTGGCTTCTTGACTGTGTTCCTTAGCTGAGCATAGTGGAAGTACATCCATGAATTGGGTGACCTTACCAGGAGTATACATTCCCGACGTACATCGCCCATTTTGTCCAGGGACTACGATGATGCATCACGCTGCACTTGGAAGAAGTTCTATATTATTTTGTAGTAAAGCAACTGTTGTAAATCAAATAATTCCATAACCTCATGAACTGTTTCATTTTAATAAATAATGCCTCATATGATGTTTCATTGGTTTATCATAATTTAGGATGCATTTTAGGATGCAAATGAAATGGTATAAAAAAAAAAGAAAGAAAGCTCCTAAAGGTCATTATGAAAATTTTTTTCATATTATTTATAACATAGAATCAGTTTACTTTTTGATTTTACTTAAAGTACAAGATATACTCCCTTTAAAATTAAAGTTTAATCTCATAGCATTTTAGTTTCATAATGAAAGGCTGAGAATAGTATGAAAAATTAAATATGCTCATTATATATTAAATACTCATGTTATCATATTAAATTATGCCATAGTTTCAGTACATTTTTCAATCAAAATTTTAGAAACCTAAAATGAAAATGCTTGTAACATTTTCATAAAAATTTGATTTTCTTTTCATAATGCATACGTATGTAAATTTAAATTCTTTATTTTAAATTTTAAACTCTTAAACTTGTTTCAACATAAATGTAAATTAAAATTAAAATGTTTGTTATTGTATTACAGCATATATAAAACCAAATAAGAAAAAATAGTATCTATTTAAAATTAACAATGTGATGAAAATACATGTATCAAAATTAATTTCCTTTTTTTTGACAAAAAGTTTTCTAATAATAGGAGTTATTATAATAAACATTTTTCATTGAAAGTCATTTTATTTTTCTATTATCATTCCTTTTATTTACGCTTGTGAATACGCTTTCCCTCTATAGTTTTAAGCCACGTTTAATTCTTAAATCTTAGTAAATTTGCAACAAAAAAAAACTTTGATATGTTTTTGGATTATGAATTTTCAATAAAAATATGAATTTTTTGTATGTATTATTGAAATTTCTTTGTAAATGAAGTTATTTATTATTTATTCTTTGTTTAAATTTTAAATTGCATGTGTACAAAAAATAAAACTCAGAATGATTAATATGAAACTGGGTCATATCTAGAACGAAACTTTTAAAAGATTTTTTTTACAGCTGAAAAACTTTGCAGAACAACAAAAAGATCCTCCAAGCTATTGTTCATAGGATTCTACGTCATTTGAATAGCCAAGGCCGTTTATTTCAAATAAATGTGTAAAGGGGAAAAATATTTTTAAAATTCCAAAGCATTTTTTTTTATCAAGTTACATTATTTTTTTTTTATTGAAGATAGATTTTAAATGTATCAATTAATGACAATTGTATCTCTAACAGCTGAATAAACTACATTTCAATAAGGACCAAGATTCTATTCAAAAGTACTGTGGTACATGGAACTACAAAAAATTAATACTTTAAATCACTGATATTTAATTACAGGAGTACTGAAATTTAAAATAAATAATTATTTAATATCAATATAATAATTTGTAAAGCTGTGCTTATCACAATCTAATCTAGAGTGTGTTAAGTGTGTTTCATGGACTTTTAAATTGTTTTGTAAGATAATTAGATATTAAATGCTCTCTTTCTTAACAAAACTTTAATTATTTGCATTGGAAATAAAATTAGAAAAAGTTTCATTGCTTGCTGCATTTCTTTGTTATCAGGTACTCCAGTGTTAAGCTACGTTCTTCACCAATGTTTGTAGCCAATAAAACCAAATGATTTCTTTGATTTTAATAAATTTTTGCAATAAATATTCACGAAGTACACACATATCAATCTTTTCTCATTTTTATATCAAAGTTAATTACTTAGCTACTAATATATTCAATCATTAAACTATCTGAACTATCGGGAAAATTCATGAATCATAAATTTATTTTATGTCCCTGAGATTAAATCAAACATTATAACTTTTACTGATATTTTATGAACTACTTATATATTTAAACGGAGATATTTTATTCCTAAATCAAAAGTCATGCACGCACTTAGATGAAAAGTATTTAATGAATATGAGGGAAATCGATTTGAATTAAAAAAAGAAAAGAAATTGAATTAAAATTATTCAATGTTTATTTAGAATGGGTCAATATTTTTCTTTCCCATTAAAATACTTGTAAAAGTCATATCTTTTCTCTACTTATTTACATTGTGATGTAAAAATTTATGGCCTTTCTCTTTTCACTCCATGTTCTAGCTATTTTTGAATAAAACTATTTGAATATTAACCAACCAATAGTAGAATAGGAACTGTTGTGTTATCAAAAGAATGAGAAAATATGATTTATAAAACTCTGTTTCTGTTAAATATAACTCATTTGTATATATTTACTTTATGGTTTCTTTTTTATAGTGTTTATTTTATTGTAACACTAGTGCAAATGAGAGGCACTGGAAAAAAATATTGTACGTTATTAGATCAAGAAGAATACATTTATAAATTTGAAAATTTATTAAATATTAATTTTTTAATAATCTAAATGGCTCTTGCTGATGTCTATGTTTCAGCGAATATAATTCATTTTCAATAAAAAGCAATCTAAGTTTTTCGTTTTGAGATACATAAATTAAAATTTTTCCCATAAATAATAAAATAAAGGAAAAGTTCTAGAAAAAAAAATAGCTTCATACTATTAAATATACAATATAGGGTATACAGTATATTTAATGCCACATATTGAATATAAGCAGCAAAAAATTATTTTTGGTATTGTTAAATTAAATTGTTGTTTGTTCTTTTGTTTTGTAAAAAGAAATTATTACACTTCAAAACCTAAAAGTATATTTTGCAAAAAGATTTTTTACCCAATGAAATATCAATGACATTATTAGAAATTATAAGGCCAAAGGCTCGTAATAAGCGCTTGTTCAGTTATTTAAATTTTTTCAAATGTGAAATGCAGATCATAGTAAAACATCTTGAATGTAGCTATCTTAGTATAATTTGCTAAGTTACAAGTTATACACAGAACAAAATGCTACCTTAAATGCACGATTTTAAAGAAAGGTATTCCGATGTTAAAACATTTTAAGGATATAAATGATTGTCAGGTCCAGGTATATTAGGGACTATGAACTATAGATGATTAACCAGCAACTATAGATTTCTGAAATTTTGATAACATTTGAAATCAATGCATAAACTTTGAAAAAGACATTTTGTTTTTTGGGATGCTAAAATGTTTTATATTGAATAATGTATTCGTAAGAGTATTATTTTTCATATTTGTACATAAACACATGACATTTTATCGAGTATTTAGTGTCGTAAAAATCTAAATACATAAGAAACGTTTAGTTATTAAATTTTCTTAAGGAATAAAGGGTCAAGACACAAGCAGATTCTCATTAAATTTCCCCTCCTTGTGTTTAGTGAATGCAAACCATTTGATGTCCATTGTAAACACTTGTGACATGTAACATTTGGGACCTTTACGCAAAAGGAATTTTTCTAGACGATGTAGCATTTAGTTCGAGATGAAAGATGACATAACTTTATCTTGATTCTGTATATTCCCTTAAATTTTTACGAACGCAAAAAAGGGATCATCGGATACATATACAACTATATATAACAATATAAATACAACATACAAAGCATTTTTTTATACTTTTTAGAAAATTCAAATTCTCTCAAAACAAAAGCGTAAATGTTTTCTTCGATTTAAGCCAGTAATTCTCAACCTGTGGGGCGCGACCCCCTACGGGGGCGCGAGCACACTAATGGGGGGGGGGGGCGCGATCATATCCAAGAGAAAATGTTATTTAAAAAAATTGATTAAGTGACTGAAAGGAAAGAACACACACATAAAAAAAAATACATTTCGACATATTTAATAATTAACTTATTAAATTAAAATAATTTACTAAATTAAAACAAATTTAATAATTATTAGTGACTTCCTTGGGCATGTCTTTGAGAGCAAAGTTTTTCGAAGGAGGGTTTAATATTAGAAATAGACACTCTCAGTTCTTTTTCTATATTTAGCTGAGATCTATATTTTGTCTTCAAAGAAGCCACCACAGAAAATCCAGTTTCACAAAGGTAAGATGTTGAAAATGGTAGTAGAATGCGAAATGCCCTTGTTTTTAGTGCAGAAAACTCATCATCCACTCCTGACCAAAATTCAAAGAGTGATTTAATACTAAATTGTCTTTTGGTTTCGCCGCTTGCCGTGAAGTCTATAAAGGTTTCTTCCTCTTCGATTGAGAGTCCTTCGGGAGAATTTTGAAATGGATCCCTCACCCACTTGTAAATTGATATCAGTTTGTCTTTAGCAAGAAAGTACTTTTTAAAATTCTTTGCTAGCATTGCTAAATGATTTTCAATGGTTACAAAAACAACTTTTACATGTTGTTCTTCAGCCTTGTAAGTTTTAATACAATCATTCAAATCTGCAAACATTGTTAAGTTTTCTTGCTTTAAATTTCTGCTCCACAATTCCAATTTCCTACAAAAAGCATTAACTTTATCACTCGTATCAATATATATGTGTATTTGCTCCATGCAGTTGAAGATTCAAGTTATTTAATTTCTCGAATATGTCGACCATGTAGCTCAATTTCAACACAAATAAACTATCGCGAAAATTCTCAGCTTCCGGTCTGTTTTCCTCTTCTAGGAAAACGGCGATTTCTTCTCTTAATTCATAAACACGTTGCAAAAATTTCCCTCGTGATAACCATCTTGCCTCGCAATAAAATAGTGACACTGAATGTACTGTACCCAAATAAACACTGAATGTACTGCACCCATGTCTTTAAAAGTGCGGAAAAGATTCTTAATTTCAGGGGTCTCATTTTTATATAATTTACTACGGTTACAACCGTAGTTAACACAATATTCAAACCAGGACTCATTTCTTTGGAAGCCAAAGCTTCTCTGTGGATCATGCAATGTGTCCAGACGCACTGTGGCGATTTTTGTTTCACAAGTGCTTGAATACTTTGGAATCTTCCTGACATGGAACGAGCACCATCCGTGCATATTTCGATGCAATTTTTCCATTCTATGTTTGCCTCGTTCATAAAATCATTTAAGATAGCAAATAAAGCGAGTGCTGTTGCTTTGAGTTCTATTGGTTTGCAGAAAAGTAATTCTTCTACTACTGACTCACCACAAAATCTAACATAGGCAATGAAATGAGCATCTTTATTACTATCTGTTGCCTCATCGAGTTGTATTGAAAACAATTTGTAACTCAACTTCGAAAAAAGCTGACACTCTACATCTTCAGCTATATTTGCAATTCGACGGGCAACATTATCATTTGAAAGAGGTATAGACTGCATTTGTTTTTCAAAATTATCTCCAAACATAATTTCTACAATATCAATCGCGGCTGGCAAAATAAGCTCTTCACCAATGGTGTGAGGCTTTTTACATCTGACTATTTTATGTGAAACTTTGTAAGAGGCAATTAAAGCTTTTTCATTCACAGACAAAGTTTTTTTAAACAATGATTTTTGCTTTTCATATGATTTTAATTTTAATTCGAAGAATTCTCTGGGTTTGTTTACGTACTCATTATGAAGCATTTCCAAATGACGTTTAAGTTTATTAGGTTTCATGCTGTCTGCCACCAACATTTTTGGGCAAATGATACACAGGGGCCTTTCTTCTTTATTTACTTCAGTACTAGTGAACCCAAAATTTAAGTATTCTTGAGAATATTTTCTTGATTTTATTTTCGGAACCACGCTTATCTGTGTACTTGTTGATGCTTGTCTATCGTCTAATGCTCGCTTACGCCTGCTTAAAAATTTATCCATGATTCTGCATAAGTCTGCTGGCGTGAATATTTATTACGGTGAATTGCAATTGCACGAAAATATATATAATATACACATCCAGAATATATTCAATAGCGATAGAAGGATCAACTCGAATGAGATTGTCTGGAATTGAAATTGGCGTCATAGAACTTTCTTCTTTTCCCTATGAGAAAACATTTGTTCACATCTGCGCACGCTCCTAGCTTAATTTTTTGCTGACCAGACAAATTCCAGACAACTCCAAACTTCTCGCGAAACCGTGAGAATGCCGAGACATAGCGGGACGCAAGAGCAATAAAAAAGCATAGGATTCTTGTTTTTTCAATGCTGAGGATCGGTGTTGCAAAATGTTAATAAATTTTGGTATTCTTGGTAATTTGTAAAGTTTAAAATTAAGGTTGTAGTGTAAGTTTAGCGCCAAAATACTCAAAATACATTATTATTGTATATATTTTTTTGGATGCGGTGGGGAGGGGGGGGGGCGCGATGAAAATTATGATTGAAAATTGGGCCGTGAATACTAAAAGGTTGAGAAACACTGATTTAAGCAATGTCTTCAATATGTAGGTTCTATAGTTCAGGCGTATGTTCTATATTACGTACTTTTCTCTGATATTCTCATCGTACACTAAAACATTTTTTTAATTGTGTGGAATTTATAAAATAATTTCAGTGTATAATAGCAAGAACATTAAAATATTTGTTACTGTATGTTGTGATAATTAGATTTTAATCTTATTACATATTTACATTATTTAAAGTAGTGGAAGTGATATTAATTTTATTTGAGATATATACTTATTTAAAAATAATATACAATAATTACTTAGGAAAAAAACTAATGTGTGAGGGTTTGTTAAGAAAAACTACATCGATTTTAACAAAAAATATTAAAAAAATATTTTTCATTAAACTTTACTTAATACTGCAATGTTTCATTTGTATGAACATATTAATTATTTGCATTTGTCTGCAAAGTCAATATTTGTGCTTGTTTGCAAAATAAATATTTTTTCAATGAATGTTGATTCTTTTTTTTCAAACTTGCGTTTCAGTCATTTATTTTGTGATCATGACTATACTTACTTATTTAATTAGTTGAAACTATCTATGAAATCAAACAAGAGAGATTTAATTTTATTTAAAAATTTAAGTTTTTGACTTTACATTAAATTGATTTATTCAGTGTAGCTGAAAATCAAGTGTATAATGTTATAAAAAGAAAAAATACTTTAATTGAATACTAGCTTATGTACAGTTAAGAGACGTATTCAAAATATTTTATGTAAAAGAAATGTAATTTTCAAACATTTTAATTATTTTAAAGGATCGTTTCATAACAAAATAATTCATGAATGTGAACTATCTTTATTAATAAGAAACAGTTTTAGTTTGATATTAAAAAAAAAATTTCATTGCATATGGCTTTACATTTGTGTACCGCTTATAATATTGTCTTTCAAACAATATTATAAGCGGTACACAAAAACTTTCGTCTTTCAAACATAAAGTAAAACTTTATGTTTGAAAGACGAAAGTTTGTTAATTTACGAAAGTTAAATTACGAAAGGTTTGAATTTGTATTAAAAACATTCAGAATTTACATTTTTATAATTCTGGAGTCTAAATCTGTTTTCAAAGTTAAAATAAACTCTTATAATATAAAGTACGTTAGATCATGAAACTGAAAGCAACACACTCACATTTAATAATCGATTGTGAAAGTATAGAAGAAATAATTTAACAAATTGGATAATTCAAATAAGACAAAACTTTATGAATCTGTGATAATTAATACAAATTTTCAAAATCAAAAAACTATGGGATTAGAAACCTTAGGAACTGCAACTCTACAGAGAAAATTAATAGTTATTAGAGGCTTCATCAGCAGGAGTAATACTGCACAGATAAAAATTTAAATAACATATTTTAAAAGGCTGAATACAAACCGAAAAAGAATACATTATTAACAAAAATAAAGTTCTCAATTCGATTAAAAGCTTAGACTTTCAAATTATATAAAAGTAAACATGTGTATTATCCTTATTTATGATTTTAAAAATAAAAGAATCTATTAAGTAGAATACCATTAAAAAGATTTTATATTTATAAAATTGGTCTGCATTAAGTGTTCTTGATTAAAAGTTTTCTATTTTTAGGATCTTTAATGGTGTTTGTATCAGATGTAATGATGTGTCCTAAATCGGGCTTTGCAAAAAGTTTGAATTCATAATAAGGATAAATATATTTGACGTGTTTTCTTGAGAAGTCTGTTTACAAACTTGATTATAAAGGCCGATTCCAAAAATATCGTAAATGAAAACAACTCTAACAATAACATCCCCATAAAAATATTATATATGAAACATTATTAAAACTATTAAAAGAAGTATTATCAAAGCTAGGATGTTGTAAATTAATTTGAAAATAATAACATTTAGTAATTGTTTGTTTTAATTTTATTATGTCTTCTTTTAAATAAATCATAAAATAGAATTTTAAAAAGTTCTTTACTAATATGAATAACATTTAAGCAAGAATATAAGAATTTACTATCAGCATCAATAAAATTCTCTCTCACACACTCGCATAACAACCTATATCTGATTTCTTAAACTAGGACCCTGAGGTATTTGTACTACCTATGTACGGGTTAATGTGTGGGTTGGGATTACGAAACGCGACCACTAAGACAAGGGGAATCACAAGTGTGTATATAAATATGTGTGTGAGTGTGTATTAAATGTGAATACTTAAAAATATGTTTAAATAATATGTGGTTATAAAAATAAGGGTTAAAAATGTATTTTTTACTTAAAAACTTTGGACTTTTTCATATCTAATACACTGAGTAATCTTTTTCAAATTGACATTGCTTGGAGCGCCCGCTAGCGTGACCTATTAGCCGAAATGGCACCAAACTTTGTATTTAGAATAATAAAGACATGGGAAAAAGGATTTCTTGAAAAATAATTTTATTTCCAAAATTCGTCACTAGGACATTTTGTGGCGCTTTACAATGTATAAAATGTGAGAAAAAAAATACTATCACATACAATCATACATTTAAATTATTAATGATTATTTACTACATTAACTTCCCCGTTGAAGAATTAGATCACATTCAATATGAGAACTATTCTCAGAAATAACACCGTAGATTATGTGTACAACGGTCTCGACAACTCCTGCAATCCTTCTACAACTGCAGTTCCCACATAAGTTATTCCATCATCTAAATTTTGGTTTACGTCCTTTCCCAGAGCGAAGAACTTCTTAATCATTTTCTTAAGACCAGTCAGCGATAAAGGCCACTTTCCTAATTTTTTTTTCTGGTTTGAAATTCCCGAAGAACTGCGGATGCATTAAATTGATTCATATAATACGTCTTGACCAGTAATGCACGTTCCGGTAACATGAGAGGTATGGTCAATTGAGCTCATTCACTTCAGATGAGCTTATTTCTCGGAGCTGCCTACTAATTGCTTTTATGGCTCCCATTACTGGGGCTATAAAAGACATTTACATTTTTCTTTACATTTACATTTTTTGGCTACATTTTTCTTTGATAATCATTTTTTATGCTAATTCTCGTTATTGTAAGCTACAGAAGCGCCACAAAATTCTTAGCCGGGGTTCTTGGAACTGAAATTTTTTTACGGAATCCTTTTTCCCATGTCATGATTAGTCTAACCACCATGTTTGGTGATATTTCGGCAATAAGATCGTGCTATAGGGGGCTCCAAACACTGTCACTTTAAAAAAGATCATCCTGTATATTAGAAGACACAATAAAAGCAATTGTTATATTTTACATATTAAACTCCTCATTTTTGTTTAACTTTAATAATAATTAAAAAATTTTGTTTTATTTGTCTCTGAAAAATCATTGTTTCTAATGAATTCTTTGAAAAATTATAACTTGATGTTTACTAAAAATAACTGCAAATTTTGAAATTTCAAAATTTCTCAGTTTTACACAAAAATATGTTATTTTATGTGTGTTGGAATATTTATATAAAATACTCAATTACCATCTTAATAGCGAAAAATGTTTTCACTTTAATTATGTGAATAATTTAGTATATGCGTAACATAATCTTAACGTGAACTTTTACACTGCTGTTCGCTGTAAATGCAACACCATGAAAGAAGCATGCAAAGAAAATGCAAATTATAACATGCATTAGGGTGGTTAGATATACAAATGATAAGAATTTTAGCTCAGACTCACACCACGATCGCATGTGGAGCCACTTCAAAGAGCTATTTAAGGTTTGGATATTTCGTCAATTTCAAGCTGGGGAAATTTGTTTTTCTTATGAATTTTTACAAAAAATCAATCAATTATACCTCGTAGGAAACAGAGATTATTTTTTGATGAAGTATCCGACTTCAACAGAGGAAGGATAGTGGTCTACCGAGATAGTGGCTTATTTTTCTGGGAAATCTGTAGTCGTGTTGGACGAAACGAATAACTGTAATGCGGGTATGTGATCATTGGATGCAGGAGGGTAGGACGGATACATGTTCGATCGAATTCACCTCAGTACAACACTTCACGTGATGACAGGCAATTGTGCACATGATGGATCGCTCAGCTACATCACGAACCATAGCACAACATATTCAGTCTGTAACAATCATTTTGTGCCTGAACATACCATTTGATCTAGTTTACAGCAAAGTGGCTTTTCCGCAAGATTCCTTTGGTATTCTACCCTTGACACAAAACCATAGACGTCTCCGCCGCCAATGAGTGCGATGAAAAAAGGATGTGAAGTGCAGAATGGAATGAAATTACCTTTACTGGAGAGAAGCGTCCGTATGTAACATCATGATGGTCACATTCGAGTCTGGAGAAACCGTGGAAAGGTATCTGAATGGCTCTGTTACACACTACCACACTGGTCCTCCATCGGGTATTATGGTATAGAGCGGTAATGGATAATACTCAAGCACTCTTCTAGTACGCATTGTAGGTACTTTAAACAGCCAGCGCTTCATCTCTGAGGTGTTGGAGCAAATTGCCCTTCCTTAGCTTTAGGGCTTGCCCACAGCCATATTTCAACAGGATAATGCGCGACCAAATGCAACGCGCATTTTTCAAGGGTTCTTCCTCAATCGTCAAATTCATTTACTTCTCTGTCGGGATCAATCTTAGGATCTTTCCCCGTTAGAAACATGTGGTCCATGGTTGTTAAGCTATTGACCCAGATTGCATCTCCAGCTGCAACATCAGATCAACTTTGGCAACGTGGGGAAACTGCTTGGTCTGCTAAGCCCCAAGAACACATCCAAAGTCTCTTTAAATCTATGCCGAGTCGTGTGGCAGCGGTGATCGTCAACAATATTTTGGCTGGAACCACATTTTACAGAATTTTTTAAATTCTTGTCCTTCTTGGTGCAATTTGGGTGGCCAGCAGTGTAATTTAACTTGTCATAATTTCTATTGCTTCATTTTCTTATTTTTATTCATTACGAATTTTTATTAGTTAAATTTTAGTTTTTATTATTTTATTTACTTGATTAATCCGAAATAGTTTAATTTACAAAATTAAAATGATTTTGTAACTTAGGATACTATACTCATGAGAACTGAGGTTTTGTATAAGGTTAAGTTTATTCACGAAAGTTTAAGTTTATTCACGTGAAATATAAAAATCACTTACGGACTTCATTGGAAATACAGTTGGTTACTGTTGTTACCTTAGTCTCAACGTAATTCAATTTTGGGGTCCAAATTATAATATTCATCTAATTTTTATGATGCACGAAATAAATTTCTTTTTATATATTTAAAGATTCATTGTTGCTTTTATCAAGATAGCATATATCAGTGAAACAATAAAGCTCTATGTATTTACAATCTTTCTTTTAATATCGTTTGAAACCCTATCTACAGTCATGAAGAAGATTCATTCGTTGAAAAATAATTTTATAAAACAAAATTGAATTAAGCAATTCGCTACTAAGACCTATTTCTTGTGTTTATAAGTACTTCTACATTGTTTCCATATATATCTATTTGAAAATTTTTGAAACTTTCGTTCATAAATTAAATCCTTATTTAAATAGTTAGATAAAGTTATCCTTGCACATTGAGCAATATATTTTTCTTAATTATTTATTTTAAATTAAAGAAAAATAATGTTTCAATGCATCTGATGTTTGAAACAACTTCCTAATATTAACTTTGCTGCATTTAATAAAGCATTAGTAGATTTAAAGTTATTATGTACTTATAAAATTCAAGTACTCATTTTTATTAACTACGGAATTTCAAAAAATTAAATTAAAAATTTGCTATTTTATTTTTAAAAATAATTTTCTTTTATGTTGATGTTTTATTTAGATTTTAATTACATGTACTTTGAAATTCTTCGTAAATATATTTTTATGCAAATGTTTTTGCTTGTTACTTTAACGTTTCTTACATTTATTTAATTACTTTTTTACATTTATTTAATTACTTCATTTTAAATTTCTTAAAGCTCTTAATGTGCTCATAAACTACATCAGATCTTAAATGTCTATAAATTATTTAGATCTTAAATTTGTGTTAGAGATATATTTTGCTTAAAAAAAGTATATATAATCATTTAAGATAAATTTCAGTCTTCTAATGCTAAAAATTGAACCTATTATCGTAGACTTAAATAATGATAACAGTAAAATCACTATATTTTATTTAACAAAACATGATGTCTTTTCCCTCCAGTTGAAGACAATTTTTAAATTAGTTGTGTCTATAAAAGGAAAATATAAAGGCCGCGGTGATCTGGATGGTTAAAGCATAATTCTCGTTACCTGAAGGTAGTGAGTTTGAATCCTGGCTTATCCGAAGATCCGTTGTTCTCTCTAATGGTGACTGGGACATGTAAAATATGTCATGGTATGAAAGTTCTCCATGATCCCATTCCATATTAATACCTCTAGGGGAGCTTCGAGCCAGGCCATGAGTTTTTAGTTTCTAAATTGGAAGACCCAGATCGTGCTGCCATCTATGATTTAAAGTCGTACTTACACCTTTGTATGGAGTTGCTCTGTTCAAAATCGGAAGAGGCTCTTTCTGACTTCATACTCTCAGCCACTGACGGGTGAGCTTGACTTCTCCGAATGTCATAAGTAAACACAACAAAAGAAATTTATTTTTTATGCGAATTATTTTAGTGTATTTATTAAAAACATTTGATACTTAGGAAGTAATATTGAGCTGTTGGAAATACTCGTTTTTTGTAGACAGGTCACAAAAAGAGTGAACAGTTTCAAATATTTCCTTAAGATATTTTCATATATCAAATTAATAAACTTTATTATTTCTGGTCTCATTAATTTAAACTATTTTTTTTCAATTCTTAAAATGCATTGCGAATATAATAAATAGATTGAAACAATTTTATAAACTATTTGTGATTCCTTTAATTATTTTATCTATAGATTTCCTAATATTCATACAGAAAGTTAATCGCCCTGTCGGGGTTTATTATATGTAGTCAAAAAGCGAATGATTAAAACTTATTGTCATTTTTGTTTAAGCCAAATTCTTTTGTAAAAATTCTATCATTATTATTATTATTACTATATTACCTAAACTATAAACTTAAAGTCATTTCTATTACATTTTACAGCTTTTATATCATAACCGAGAAACGTGAGTGCTATTTTTTGTTTTCGAGTTATCTGTTCTATTCTCTAAGTCTATCTAGGTTAAAGTTACTTGAAGTACCCTTGGGAAAAAATTCAGTTTACCATCGATCGCAACGCAGGCATTATCTTATTGTTATGAGATTCGTGCTGCTAGGAAAATTTCCTCCATTTAGTTCATGAAACAAAATGCAGAGAATACAACTGTTAGATATATTTGAAATTACTACATTTTATGACCTTAATAATTTACTAATAACTTTTTCATGATTGTTAAGAGAAAAGTTGAAAAACAGAGTATAAATAAAGTCAAATACAAAAGCAAATTTGTTCATCCAAATGAATATTTTATTATATTTTGAAATACTTAAAATTAATTTTAATACAATAATTTTTAAAAGATCTAAATAATTCTGTAGAATGTGTGTCACTTTATTCGAGAATAGGTAAAAGTTATAACATAGTTAATTTTCTTCTATTAACTTTTCCAACATATCAGTTACGCAGTATTTTTTATTTAGTACTCGATCTTTTAACACTTAAATGTAAAAATTTTACGTTTTTAAATATTTATTTTCAGACCATTAGTTATTAAAGTTATTTCAAGGCATATCATGAAAATTGTAATTTCTATTGTAAATTCTCATAAGCTTTTCCGAAAGCGTTGTTGTTGAATATCAAGATTTTCACAACCTACATCAAGATTTTCACTACAGTAATTAAAGGGATGAAGTATCCTTCTTTGACTTGACGAATCGTTTATTATAGAGCATCTGTTCAAAATAAACCAAGGATATTTTTTGTGTGAACAGTTCTCTTAATATAATAATGCTCTTTAGACTTGACAATTCTTTAAAGCAGATATAAGGGCAGATTGCTTTAATGCAGATATGCTTAACTCCTTAACCGTCTAGGGTTCGGTGAAGAAAGTACTTCATTTTTGCTTCCTGGTGGCAACATAATTTTGGCTTTCTCTGCAAAGCAAGTTTTCCCCCCTTTAGAGCTAGTCAAGAATACAAAAGCCTTTATTCTTGATGAGACGTATTTCCGCTTTACCCTAGACCACCATACAATAATCACATTTTAATTTATTACAGCCAGGAAGTCTATCAATCGCTATCATATGAATTAACCACAATGTGCTAGATCAGACTGAAGAACTTAAGAAGCCTCGTCTCTACTGGTCAGTGCGTGACCTCATGATTGAACAGCCAAGGGTAGGAGTTGGCTAGTAGTAGTATAAAATCAAAGACAGAAATTACTCTTTTAGCCGAAATCATATATTTGTGAATTTCCATCACCACCCTTGAGGTATCACAATGGTGTCGTTACCACATTAGGCAGTGGTTCCCCATGACGGTGCAGTTCTTATTTAAACATTTGCCAATACATTTTCATTTTAATGAAATTTTAATATAAAGCTTAATTGACTGCACAGTCATAGGCCTATTTCGCTATCAGTGTAACATTACACTGATTTCACATAAAATTAAATACAAGATATACAAATAATATGAATAAACAAATTATAATATATAAATACAATTGTATAGAAAATGCATACAAAGCGCGAGCTCATCGAATAAACCCAGATATCGAACGTAATCAATACCAAAAATTTAAACATAGATTATATTACTTTAGCAAAAAAATCTTCAGTCTATCTTAGAATATGAACTCAATGTAGAATTGTAGATATCACCGACTTTAGTTTAGCTCAAAATCTAATCACGGAGCCCCGTTTCGACCGCTTTAAGCGAATCATTGACTCGACCACGCTGTGGGAGCTTTGATTCATCGCTTCGCAGGCATCACCTACTTCGCTTTGAGCCCAATCTCAACCACATCGTGGGAATCAAGGACTCGACGCATTTCGCGAAGGAATGACCTAAGCATCCAAAAGAATATATATTGTGAAAACATATCTGAAATCAAATATTGCTTACTTTATAGAAGGTAAAATGTTCTGCATCAATAAATTACTTAATGAACACAGTCTTGTCCCTGCTCCAAACATTCATTGAAAGACAAGACTTCATCTATTTGAAAGTTGGAGAAACGATTTTTGCCAGCAGTCAAAATAACATTCATGGAAATAGTTTCCATCTACTATAAAATAAAAATTTAAAATCATATTTAATATTTTTTTTAAAAAATAATATTATATTCTATCATATCATGAAGAAAACACAATTAATAGACAGTACAAGAAGAGAGACACATAAGAAAAACGTGGGCACAAAAAAAAATAATAGTCTATAAATTGATGGTCATATACACACTGAAGCTTTACATAAAGCACATGAAGACGCAGTAACTACTTGCGAAATAATTGCTTCTAATTACCTCTAAGTAGAGGGTTCTATACTCAACCCAATCCAAGGTTCATTTCTAGTCTAATAATAGATCGAGCACGGTCGTGGATGCTAAATCCTCCAAATGAAGTGATACCTATTTGAGCCTTAAACTACCACAACAAACAATAAGCATTTTATAGATTAGTGACAATACAATGAGCATTATACAATCTTAAAATTTTACACTTATTCTTTACACAAATTCACTTTAAACTGAAAGCAATGACCAACACTTAATCAGATAAGTAAGAAATATTAAAGGTTGACACATAAAATAAAACAATAATGGATTGAAAAATTGCTGTGCATAAATTATTTTTTCAGGCAAAATGAGTTGTTCCATGTATGCAAAAACTAAGTAAAAACAAAAACATTGTATTCACATATTACAATTCATTAGCACTTCTACCATGTGTATCATACATGGAAAGTAAATGCAGAACAAGAAAACCCCGAAAATTTAAGAATGAAAAAGTAATTAAATAATTACATTAGTATAATAAAGTTTTTCCGCAACGAAAAAGGTAAAAAATTAAAATTCTTGTACACTTCAAGATCATAGTAAAAATAATATATTTCATCATTCTTATACCCAATACTGAAGATTAAAAATTTTATCACATAGAAATTAATTCTGCAATCAATTTACGACAACAAGGTTTTCATAACTATTATTTTTATCTCATTCGTTTTAACCTATTTTGTTAAATAATGAAAACGCAAAGAAATTCCACTTCACACACACATTATTTTAAAACACTAAAACACATGTACATCGTAAATAGTAGATTTAGTTTGAATTCTGTAACATTTCTCATTACAGATGTTTTATACTTTCATTATAGCATAAAAACTGGTGATTTCAAATCTGAAAAAGAAAGGATGTATTTTTTGGGAAACAGTTATGCGCAACATATTACTGATACCAGGGTTTTGTACACAAACTAAAATCAATGTCGCACATACAGCAATACCATCGTAACACATACTGATATCACATTCTTATATTTTGAGAATTTAAATCTCAGAAACATTTTTAGCTTTCTTTTCATTAGTCTGGGATTTTTTTCATAAGTCAGAGACTTAGGAATACAAATATATTAATCAAAATGCATAAGTGTGCAAGAGCGAAGGGTACATTTTGATACAAAAAAAACCAGTTTAGTGGAGCATATTACTGGCATAGATCAGATATTGCAGATTCTAAATAAATAATTTATCACGCAATGTTAAAAATTACAACTATTTATACCACACAATAATTTTTCCATAACTTTCCCTAGTTAGATATTAGAGAATCTTTGCGTGAGATTCAAGTTCGATAGCTGCAAAGTGATAAAAATATTTTAAACATGCAATAGTAAATCACTGACTACATATCTATAGCACATGAAATTGCAAGAGAAAAGTTTCACATGATTTCAGTAAAACAAATACGATACCGAAATATATCGATATAAAATGAAGGAAACTTTATTGCGGAGAGATATACTCACATTTCAGAAAAATTCAAATGGTGAAAAAGTTCTAAAAACAAAAACATGAAAAAGAATCCTTAGGAGACATTAAATCAATACATGTTCATATAAATTATAGTAATGTTTAGGAAGAAATACCCTGTCAAATGTGTTTGAGAGCTCAACTATAAAAAAACTTATTGTGAGAAAAAAAATAATGATATTTACCAAAACATAGACATTACGTACGTGCTTAAACAAGAAACATTTCACATAATTATAATCAATTATTAATACACATCCAATAAACCAAAAATGAAGTATATATGTGCAGAGGAAAGACGCCAAGCTCAAGTTTTGAGATACAAATGGGGAAATTTTAAAGCCGTGAACAATATTTATGGTAATACAATAAAATCAAGAGAGGTAAAAATTATATATAAGTACAATAAAAATATAGAATAAGCATATTATACATATACGCACAATTAGAATGAATAAAACAAAGTGCATTTTATAGTGACCCTGAAATCGAATCTTTAAGTTAACATGTTTGCAAAAATCGTTATATCTTAGTATTATACATAGGAATAGTCTGACTAGTAAAACTATATAATTTCTTGAAAACTTTACACTAAATTATTTACACCCATGGTTTGAAAAATATACTATTGACATAACATTTACACATAAAAAAATTCAAAACAGCCCTCATAATACAGTCAAACAAATTCTTTTGAAAGTCCATAGAAGTAGGACAAATAAGGACGTTTACGTTTGAAACTATGAACACGCACAAGTAAAGCTTAGTTAAAGATTCTTATTCGGATTTAACCAAACAAGAAAGGTAATGATTCAATAAAATATTTTCATAAATCAATCAATACTAGTGTAACAGACCGGACAAGAGTACTCTTGAACAGGCTGTTCGGGTAACGATTAATCATTCGTTTAGAGAATACACACAGAAGAAAGATACTAAGGAAAGGTAATATAAAGATTCACACGCAGAAACCTAAGCATTTTCACCCAAAATATTAATTCATAATACTTTTGTAACTTACACTTTTATGAGCATTTATGAATTCTCTAATAACAAGCTGAGCGGGAACCCTACAAGGAAGAAGTTTATGAATCAACACTTACCTTAAAAAAAAACAGAAACTCTGCTTTTTTCTGTATTAAAACAGAGAACTAGTTTTGTTAAAGAACATATATTACACATTGTTTAAGTATTAGAATGAATAAAAAAAGTTCAAGAACTCACTCTGATGCAAAATTAATTCCAATCCGTTAAAATGTTTACTTAAAATATATCCAGGTATCCATCTGAAAATAAGTTTTTTTAGTTACCTTTAAGTACATTTTTGAAAATCCAACCTTGAAAATATGGATGTGTATAATCGCTTAAGACTTCTACAACTCAGTTTTTACCAAACTATTATTGCTTGCACTGTGTAAGTGCTTCATAAAGTTTGTATGTTTTTATGGTAATTTTGTTTTGTAAATTTTTTTATATTTTTTTATGGTAATTTTGATTCCATGCTACGCATATAATACTTAATCATGGGTGCGTAAAATATTGAATTAAACATTTACAGACAAATATCAAAGGGTGAATATACATTAAATAACAATTATGAAATTTTCCAAGAAATTATAAATACTTAAAATTATGACCATTACACTCATCTAAAAATATAATTATCAAACTCAGGTCCAGTATACAAGACAATTTTAGTACAAGAAACTCAATTTATGTGAATAAAATAATATTTTTTTAAAATTTATACTAAGAGTAATCATTCCGTTATTTTTTGCAGAAGATTTCACTCGCTTTATGAAACGATAATGGCTGCTGCGTTGTTGAGCGTTGAAAAGATTCTAAAAATGAGAAAAACTATAATAAATACAGGAGCTAATAGTTATATAATGCAATATTGTAAAATCTAGGTTTTCATAAGGACATATAAATTATTTAAAATACCAGAGTGAAAATTAAAGAACTTTTTTCACAGTTCTTAAATTTGATAGTATACATATTTATAGCTCACATTTCATTTTAACATAAAAAGGTTTTCTTAAAAATTTGTTTAATGATCTATGTAAACGTAATTGAACATAATTTTAGCCCCAAACAAAGGAAAAACTATATTTTTACAATTTAAAATAGAATTAAATCAATAGATATATAAAAACGCTTTGTTTCATTAATATTATTTTCTTGGCAAATAAAAACAGAACTTTATCTGAGTTTCAATAAAAGTAGGAGAAGGTAAATATTAAAATGTAAAAATCTTATAAGAATTTTGTATCTAATATTTTGTGATAATAATAAATATAATAACAATAACATAGTACCAAGAATATGAAAATTCAAACATTCATCATATTTTTTTTAATGGAGCACTGTGTTCGAACTTGAACAGCAACATTTCGTGGTTTCGAAATTTTTAATGAAAATATTCATGTAATAAAAAGACTCGTCTTGAAAATATTTTAAAATACTTTAAAAAATGTAATACTATATAGTTTTAGTTAATATTTTTTACAATACAATGAAAAATTTTCATTTCAACTATCGCTTAATCAAATAATTATAAGGAAAAATTGTTATTTAAAAAAGTAAAAGCTTACTTTTATAAACTTGAATGTGAAGATAACGAACAATTGAGAAAATACTGTGAAGAATATTTGAGACAACGTAAAAACAACACACACACTCTTTATATATCCAAAACATTTCCCATATAATCACATTACATAACAAAAATTAATTTAATTCTGGCTGTTGCCAAATATATATGTGCATGTATAATTGTAATTTTTATAAATATAGAATTGTACAATTGTGGTCAAGAGGTGGCAACTTCAAATGATATTCGTCCAAAGGATTAGTAAGCAATTTTAATCACGAAGAATATTGATCAAAACTCTAGCCTTTTAACTTAGATTTGAATCCAGAATTAACGAATAGTAAATTTATAAAAATAGATGCTGTTATGTAACTACAATTCATGCCCCTTTGGCGTTGTGGACAAAAATCAAATGAGTACCGGTGTATGTGTATTTTCAGATAGACTGTATAATCGTATTGAAACTGCTTAATATATTATTGAAAATCATACAAAATGAATATTTACGGATCCACGTACCAATATTTTATGCCCAACAATCTATAAAAAATTATATGGATATCAGCATCCATTTGATTTTTGACTCTTTGGCAGCATGGACGAAAATCGAATAAATAACGATGCAAGTGTATTTCCGACCGATTGTATCATCTCATTAAAATTGGTCAACTGGCCATCGGAGTTAATACAAAATGAACTTCTAAAAATTCATGCAACGATAATTTATATGCAGCAATCACTCATTAAATTACATATTTATTAGCTCCCATTTGATTTTAGCCCTTTTAACGACGTGTATGAATGCGAAAAGTGTACCGGTGCACGTGTATTTTTCCGACCGACTGTATCACCCCCTTAAAATTTCTCGATAGACTGTCGGAGATAATATAAAAAGAATTTTTTAAGAATCCATGTAACAATAGCTTATGTCAACAACCAATCAAAAATTTTATGTGTAGCACGCACTTAATTTTAGCCATTTTTCCGACGTGAAGGTTTTTCAAATGGGCACTGGTGCTCGTGTATTCTTATACCGACAGTGTTATCATACTGAAATTCCTCAGTTCATCATTGGAGATTGTCTAATAAAATAGATGTGAGAATAAATAGTCCATAAGATTTGCAGTTCTGACAAACTGTTAGTTTTGCTACGTAATGTTAGTCCAAAATCAGTGATCTGAAGCACTTCATTGAATCGCAATCTTATATCTGAGGATAAAGAACAACCTTAAAATAAATATCCTGTCTACCCTAAATCCATGTAAAATTATCAACACTTTGAATTGTAAGTTATTTTTTGGTTTTGCTGTAAAACATAACAGTGAAAATGTTTCTAATAAAACTGTTGCTGGAAAAGATTCGTCTGGTTGTGAAACCTGAAGTTCTCGAAAAGTAAAGTTAGCTGGTTTGAATTTGTATAGATAAAGAGTACTGAATGGATTAGAATCCTGAGCGGTGACTAGTTATAATTAAATTTCTGAGTTTTTATGTTGCTTAGACATTTGGAGATAATGTAATATGTCTTGTGTTAATATAGTCCTTTAAAGATTACTTAAAATTTCTTGAAGCTACTGTTAAATATCAAATATAATCAGGCACAAGCTCTTTGGCGAGATTTATTTTGATAACATAATGGATGGATTAATAGTTGAAGACAGATATTTTATGGTATCATCTTATGGAGATATGCTGTAATGAGCGAAATATTGTTTTGCATTTCAAAGAGAAAACTTCTAAGTATGCATATGATAGCATTAATTGTAGAATCCAAAGATGCCATTCATACAGTACAGCACTCATCGACCTGTTTTCCACCAGCTTAAAATCCCGAAAAATGACTTTAGGGTGTTCTTTTCTAAGTATTTTTTACAATCTGTCACCCATAAATCATTCTCATTACTTTGTGATATATACATACGCAACAACAATGTAAGTAAATCTAATCCTTATTCTGTATGACTTCCAAATGTTTGTTTCTAGTTAAACTGAAAATTTCTGCACCGAATCCAATAAAATTTATATCATAATTTGATCTCCAGCACACAACAAAGGCAATTTTTATTTTCAGTTTTATGATGACAGAAGTTGCAAGTTGTCAGAAATAGCAGTAATAAAACATGAACGCAACATTCTTAGTTTTTCTATTTTAACCCATAATCATTTGTTCTTTTAAAATATTTATGGTGATACATTTTTAAAACGATGATAAACGGAATACCTCATTACCATTAATCGAACAAATAGTGCGTTCTCTGTTTCACAACAGAAATAATAATAATAATAAAAAAAACATTAAGAAAAAAAAGGTTTTTTTTTAATGTAGAGTTCTATCATAACTGTACTTAGTTAAAAATAGATTAAACATCTGTAATTATTGAAAGTTTGACCCTATTACTTAATTTGAATATTAAAAATTCTTCAAATATTACCTAAATTCAGCTATTTTACATAATAATTTATTATAGAGGTAGATCTCTATTATCATATATGCTAAAATTGATAATGCAATCTCATAAACTACAAACATTTTTGATGTTCTTAAATATATATTAAATAAATTTCAACCAATACATACCTTTTGACATGTAAACACATTAAATAAAAAAGTATAATAATACTAATAATCAATTTTAGTATATTTTTCTTTAGTTCTATTTTATATTTTCAGCAGATAATTTTCTAAGTAAGTTTCACTCACATGAAAGCTAGTAGAAAGATAATGGAAAAAGTGGAAAAGAAAATATTTTATAAATTCTATTTTTTATGTTTTAAATTATCAATAGCATTCAATAACGAATTTCCTAACAATATATATTCTCGATTATAGACAAACCAAATTAATATTGAAAACCATTATTGTTATTTACTAATATAATTTATTTGATTTAATTTTTTCGATTATGTAGGGCACTTGTGAAGTTTACATTTTACCCTCTTAATACATTTAATAATACATGATTCTCATACAAAATACTTTACAACTGTATAGATATATATATACATTTGCTTCATATGTTTAATGCTGCAAATTTCAAAAGTTAGTAACTAAAAGAATATGTTGTGTTATAACGAAATGGATTCATTTATTGAAAATACATTTTTTTTCCATTAATATAAAAATATATCATCCATTAACTATGGAAAAGAAGTATAATTTTGGAACGATATATATGCATCAATTTCAAAGCGAAATTATATTGGAATAAATTACTTGTCCTATTTTATTAAAAATCATACATCAATTATGGATTTAAAATTTCGTCACATATTTGTATTAGGTAGTAAAAATGTATTAAGCAAAATGTTTTTAGTATTATATTTTCTCTAATGGATAGTTTGTATTTATTGAATATTAATGAGATATTTTTGAAATCAGGATACATGTTTATATATATATTAGGCTATATATAGATAGGTTTTAATAAACAAACTCATTTATTCCTCCTACTTAGTATATCGTTTAATTTACTCTAAAACTTAAAAAAATATTAACTTAAATGTGAGTACATAGTATGCATGGTGTTCATAGAGAAGAAATTTACATTACAAAAATCATAATTGAAATTTTGAAATGCAGACAACATTATGAATCGGTTGATTCTAAATAGAGCTATTGGGGATTCGAATTAATTTAAAAAATTCTTTTTATTCTGTTTTGGGATTAACCAAGTTTCCAAGAGCGTGTGCTTGCTGATTAATTCGATATTTAAGATACTTTAATTTCTTCGCAAACTTGGATTTTTTCCTTACATGCAATTATGAGCATCAAACAAAAAATTAATTTCTTTATTATTTAAATATATAAGATTTATAGGATATTTAATTTTTTTTCAATAAAAATTGGAAAAGAAAAAGCGATATCATTTATCATTCGCAATATTTTGCTTTTCTTATTTAAGTATTTTTTTAATTTACTAAATTAAAAATGAAATAATTAAAAATTATTATACTATTAGAAGATTATTTGTTGATTATTTGCACAGATACTGTATATGTTTTCAACAATATATATGCCGGGTACCAAAATTTATTATTTTAAAAAGTGTTTCTATGAATAATATTGATTTAAAGATTAGTTACCATACAGTTTGATTATAAGAGATTTTTCAAGATATGATTATAAGATATTTATGAAGAAAATGTAAGTTTTATTATTATTTTCGTAGGGCAAGTATTAAGGTGATTTGGTTTTAATGCTATAGCACAACTGCTTCCAGTATCCAAAGAAACAAAAAAAAAAGAAGAGTTAAAAAAAGAAAAGAATTCTATTCATAAATAAACTTTTTAGCTATTTAAAAACCATGTCAGATGTTGTAAGGGGTTATCAAAGAAAATTATCAATGCTTTAATGTAATTACAAACTAATACTAACATCATGCAAATCTAACATCAATGAATAAGAAGATTGAATTAAGCAAATCAACTCATAATATATA
>JAPDSC010069618.1:0-10584 GCA_026290005.1 Latrodectus geometricus
CAGAAATATTATAATATTTCAATACATTTGTCGACAGTTCAAATTAATTCAAAGAAAATAAGACGGGCCAGCTGTTTTAGATAACAGCAACAACATTTATTTAACAAATAAAACAAAATAGAAAACAATTTAGACGTGTTGAGTATGGTACTTCGGTTTGATTGTTGAATATCGTTTTTCAAAGTTCGTAGATAATTGACATGAAGATATTTCAATTCAACATACTTGGAAACACTGATTCATAAAAAAACTAATTATTTTTAATGAATCAACAGTAACAATTTATTAATATTAAAATTTATAATAATTCATATACTTACCAAATAAAAATTATATATAGTGGTCCTTGAAGGGTTTTAAAATTTGTCGAACACTTTAGATGACGTTTATATAATTTAACTTGACTGGATAAAAAAAATCAATTTAAATATGAAAAATAATTTTATTTTGAGAGTGATATTTTACTTATATAATTCATGAAGTATATTATTGAAGTAAACCATGCTATTTTAGTTCAATAAAGAATTTTAAAAAATGATTTTAAATATAATTAAATTATCGGCATAAAATTTTTCAGGTCTAAAATTTAGTTTTTTTGAAGAATTTCTCGTCTTCCCGTGTTTTAAAGATTTCAAAATAGTTCTTGTAATAAAATTTTTTAGTTTATCCCTTAAAAAAAATCGTCTGGTGGAAAGTTTTGAATTATATGGCCAAAGCAGTCCCGCCGGACAGGATGTGGTAAACTTAACCCTTTCAACCACCTGTCTTACAACTGGAGGAGTTTGTGTTTTATAGGGTGCTTTTAAATTCTTCCCTGGATCTCTCCAGAAGTGGAGGGGTTCCTGGAAGTCTTTCTGTTCTTTTGAAGTTCCTCACCCTAAAACTGTAAAGTGGCATAAATTCCCTGCAGCTGGACAGGGTGCCGTAAATTTACCACCCTTAAGTAAGGGAATCAGTGTTATTAGTTACAACTGTGAGAAAATGTTTCTCAAAATAAACAAAAAAAAAAAAAAAATGAAATGAAGAATTTCAATTAAGCCATTAAAAACATCTGTTAAATAGTTGCTTAAAAATAAAAAAATAGAAGGGGTATTGTTCCTAATGTTATCAAAACTGAATCCAAACTTTCCAAAACTCACGAAACTTTAAATCACTCCAATTTTTTCGAATTTTTAGCGTTAACAAGAAAAGTAAAAGTAAAAAAGTGTCGCATACAAGTCATCCATTCGTAACTTATAATTTATAGCATAATGAAAACACTAAATCATGAAATACCGATAATCAAGGCATGATTATCGTGACATGGGTTATCAAATATCGTTGACTGAGGTACAATCATCAGTAGACAAAACCAAGCAATCTATTATAAAAATCGGAATCAGAAGCGCAAAAATTTTGGCGCTACAAATTTCCATGTAATGAACCTCGAAGATGTGTGTGTGTGTGTGAGAGAGAGAGAGAGAGATGCTTTCTCTACAGAAATAAGAATTAATATTTCTTTGCATAATTAAAGAGAACTTAAAACTAGTGCATTTTAAACACTTCAAAACTTCTAACATTAAAAAACATTTGTATTAAAGGGTGGGAGAGTGTATAAAAATAATCTTTATTAACTGTTTTATAGTTATATGTACGCATTATTAATTTTTTTCGCAGTATCTCACTGTTTAATTCACTTTACTTACTTATTTCAGTTTTCTTACAATATTTGCTATTTTATAGGAAGTGCGTTGAGGAGAAACTGGAAAATTTCTCAACACTTTTTCAGGTAGATATGAATCCAGAGAGCAGGAAAAGAACGCTTACCCGCTTCCTGGATTCCTATCTATCCGGAGCTCAATACACACTCTAGTATTGAACACAGGGCCTTTTATATTATAAATACTAAAACTATCATGAATAAGATATATACAACGACACACATTTACAATTTATGCGTTGCTGACTTTATATGCTTTATTCCACATTGTAATATTTCCGTAATTAATAAAACTGCTTTATTTTTCCGCTGTTTAATATATACACTACTGGCCATTAAAATTACTACACCAAGAAGAAATGCAGATAACAAAATGATATTTATTGGACAAATATATTATACTAGAAATAATAAGTGATTAAATTTAAAAAATATTTGGCTGGATAGATCCTGAGAAATCAGTACCCAGAACAACCACCTCTGGCAGTAATAACAGCAGTTATACGCCTGGGCATTGAGTCAAACAGAGATTGGATTGCATGTACAGGTACAGATGCCCATGCAGCTTCAACACGATGCCACAGTTCATCAACCGTAGTGACTGGCGTTTGGTGACGAGCCAGTCGCTCGACAACTATTGACCAGACGTTTTCTATTGGTGAAAGATCTGGAAAACGTGCTGGCCAGAGCAACAGCCGAACATGTTCCGTATCAAGGAAGGTCCGTACAATACCGGCAACATGCGGTCGGGCATTATCCTGCTGAAACGTAGGGTTTCGCAGGGCTCGAATAAAGGGTAGAGCCACGGGTCGTAACACACCAGAAATGTAACGTGCTTTGTTCAAAGCACCGTCAATGCGAACAAGAGGTGACCGAGACGTGTATCCAATGGCACCCCATACCATCACGCCAGGTGATGGGCCAGTATGACGATGACGAATGCACGCTGCCAGAGTGCTTTCACCACGATGCCGCCAAACACGGTTGCGACCATCATGATGCTATACACAGAACCTGGATTCATCTGAAAAGATGACGTCTCGCCATTCGTGCGCCCAGGTTCGTCGTTGATCACACCATTGAAGGCACTCTTGTCTATGAAGCAGTGTCAAGGGAAGCCGAAGCCATGGTCTCCGAGCTGAGAGTCCATGCTGCTGCAAACGTCGTCGAACTGTTCGTGCAGACACTTGTTGTCTTCCAAACGACCCCGTTTCTTGACTCACGGCTCATGACGTGGTTGTAGGATCCATTACGTCCATGCGGATAATATGCCTGTCTTCTCGGCTGCTACTTATAGGTGGCCGTTGAAATCCCGCATGGCGTTCCGTATTACCGTCCTGAACCCATCGATTCCATATTCTGCTAACAGTCATTGGATCTCGACCGACGCGAGCAGCAATACTGCGATAAGATAAATCGCAATCCCAGTACGCTACAATTCGACCTTTATCAAAGTCAGAAACGTGCTGGTACGCATTTCTCCTTCTTACACGAGGCATCACAACAACCTTTCACCAGGCAACAACGTTCAAATGTAATTGTGTATGAGGAACCGGCAGAACAATTTCCTCATTTAAACACAATGTAGGTGTCGCTACTGGCGCCTGCTTTGTCTGAATGTGCTGAAAAGCTAATCATTTGCATATCACAGCACCTTCTTCCTTTCGTATAAATTTCACGTCTGTAGCGTGTCGCCTTCTTGGTGTAGCAATTTTAATGGCCAGTAGTGTATATATAACATTTACAACTACAACACCTATAAAAATCATTTTATTAATCGTTGACATAATGCATTTGAAATCACTCATGTTTTGTCTGCGTTAATTTTAATAAATTTTTTCAAATAAGAATTTAAAAGCTCTGAGAAATTTCATATTTTTATTTACTAAAAAATTTAATCTTTATTTTTCTAAACATATCTAATCAATGTAATTGTTTGTGCATTGTGATTAATTTAATTATGCATCATTTTTAGGTGTACTCTGATTTGTCTTATAAATTTAATATGTAGAAAATATATAACAAATGCTGATTAACTTAAAAAAAATCATTTTGCTAAAAATTTCAAACAGATGTAACACAACAATAATGGATTGTACATCTGTGAATTTATTCAGTACCAAGGGAAGAATTGAATATTTATCTAAATAAAAATGATCTCAGGAAATTACAGACTGAGAAAATAGCTAGAAAATGATTCAGCAATTTATGTTTTCATTTTATCTTTATTTTCCGGCGTGCTCGCTCAAAAAGTGGAAGTTATTATGCACAATAACGCCAAATCAAAAAGGCGCCAAGCCCAATTCTTTTAGCATTAATTGCAATGAAAATAGATGCTTTGAATCAAGAAACAAAAATAAAAATTGGTTATTCCTTCCGTTTTTGTGTGAGATATATTTGCTTATAGTTAGGGTGTTTGAAACAATCTCAGTAACGTGAGTTTACATGTAAAAAAAATCTTATAAGATACTTCAAATAAAAATAGCTCTAAAAACATGATATTTCTCTTACTATAGAAAATAATATTACAAATACAATTGGCCATCTATAAAATTGTATTTAAGGTTTCCTATATAAATATTTTTCCAGTAGGAAAAAAAATATGGAGTGTTTCCTTCATGTTTAGTAATTTTTGCTGATAATTTGCGTCAAAAGTTTTAAAATTTCTCATTTAAATAATTTTTTTTTCTTTTTTTTATAAATAATGAATGTAGTACTCTGTTTAATAATTTATGAAAATATGTGACACAGCTTTTTTTAATCGCAAAATCTATATCGTTAAAATCAAAGTTATTTATTATTAAGAATTGTATATCCTAAATAATTAACAACTTATTAATTCACTTGAAAATGAAGAAAATTCACGAATTATGTGTTGGGGAACAACATGAAACGATTTGATGTCAATTTTGGAGAATTTGCGCCAACTTACCTGCTTGACTATATCTTACACATGTACTCTTTTTAATTGACCGTAAAACTGTTAGCCTTTCTTACTATTATTTTCTAGTCATAGACTGTATTTGTCATCATGCATACATAATAAGACTAATTTTCTTATTTACAAATATTGTGATTTTTAAAATACCGTATTAGATTGCGTATTCGACACATTTTTTCTTTGAAAATAGATCTGTAAAAAGGGACTCGTTTTATACGTCAATACTCAGTTTTTGATTACATTCATTCCAAAAATTTTCCTTTATTCGAAATTAAGCGATTTTTTTCCCCCATCCTATCGCAGTGTGGTAATTTTACAGTTACGTAGTGTAAAAGTGGAATGCGCGTGCGCTATCATCGACGATTACATCTGGGTTCATGTATATTTACCAGGTTTTATGATCGACTTTCAAGTCTGGAATATTTCTACTGCTCTTAAATTTGTAGGCATGTTAAGGCTGAAAAAAAAACTTTGGTATAAAATCGCATACAAACTACGTGCTATTGCGTAAACTGAAAAACATAGAAACGAAAATGAGAAATTGAACTTGCACAAAAAAGAAACAAACGCGCGATCTTTTGACTTTAGTTGCGCCCTCAAACATTACTGTATCTTTATAAGGTACAATAAGAGTAAAAAGGGAGTTTCTCTAAAAATGTTGTGAATAAAATCTTGACAATAGCGCATTACTTTTTATTAAATATACACTGTAAGCTCATTATAATGATCAATAACGTTTTATTATTCAAAAATGTAAAAGGTGGTGAATCTGCTTAGGCTGACAAATACGGTAATTATTCATAGTTTTTTTTAGTCATAATGTTAACAATAGCTGTCTTTTTTTTATGCAGAACTAAATTTTAAATTCCTTTTGTTTTTGATTGTAAGATTTCAAGTTTCGATTCAGAGGAGTCGAGTACATATCTTGGATTATATCAAAGTTAGCAAAAGCTAATATTAGCAACTTTCTACGTTTTTTTTTTATTCTAAAAAATAAAAATAATAAAACGTGTTTTA
Source organism: Latrodectus geometricus (assembly GCA_026290005.1). Taxonomy (NCBI): domain Eukaryota; kingdom Metazoa; phylum Arthropoda; class Arachnida; order Araneae; family Theridiidae; genus Latrodectus; species Latrodectus geometricus. The sequence goes on from JAPDSC010069618.1 coordinate 5,658, forward strand.
AATAAACCTTTAGATTTGATTTAGTAATTTCAATTTATTGAAAAGTAGAAAACAAAACCATTTTTCTCAACAATTCGTCGTATAGGGCAAACAGTTCACACATATTTGTTCTTCCTCGAATCATAAAATATTTTAAATGTTTTTTTTAATATAATTTAAAATATTTAAGATTATTTTAAACTATTTTTAAGAACTGCCTTTTATCAAGAAGTTTTTAACGGATTTTTTCGTTTTTACTCATTTTTCAGAGATTTTTTCATTCTAGAGCGGAGGAGGGGATTTCCTAAATATTAAATATCATCGCAAGAAAAAAGGAGTAGGGGATTTGTGAAATTTTATTTTAAAAAAATCCATTTATTATGGAAATCAGACAATACTCAAGTTAATGTTGCCAGTACAAATTATCCACCAACACTGCTGTCACTAACATGGGAATAACCGAAGGGAACCTAGCCATCAGTAAGAACTGGTGTTTTGGTACTGGGGCTCACTGCGGCCTAGTGATTAGACAGTATTATCAGGTCCCGAGTTCGATTCCAGTCCGGGAAAGGGAATCGGTCGAGTCCGATTCCATTTTTTTTTTTTTTTTTTTTTTTTTTTTTTGCAGAATATCAAAATTCTCATTACTTTTTTTAGCAGTTTAGGTGTCCACTGTGCAGCAAAGTGTTTTGACTCAGGGATTATTTTCAATTTAGTTTAGCCGGCCGAAATATTCGAGTAATTTATGGTTAACTATCAATGCCTGCAATAGACATGTATTGACCAGTCCTTCCTGATTGTATTGGTGCAGCGTGTCTTTTTGGACCTTGCGCCACAAAACCCAACCAACCAACCTTCTTGATTGTGTTTCACAGCTAAGTCCATTATGACTAAACCAGCCCAACTGGCAGTGAAATGGTTAGCGCATTCTTACGTTGGATTCAACTCGTGAATTCGATTCCAACCCCGGGATTGAAGGTTTGAAGTAATTCGGAGTCTCCTCTAAACTGAAGTCCCGGTTAACTGTCCATGGAAAATCTTTAGATAATCTGCTCAAGAAACAATCATTAAACATATACTCAACAGCAGTTTATAGCTAAAAGAATGAGTATGTAAATGACACGATTTCTTTGTTTGGATTTAGTATAATGGCGTTTTGTAAACCAATTTCTGAAGTACTGAAACTAACAACATACTATGATATGAACGAACCCATTTGAATGAAAAATGTAAATGTAATGAAAATCCAGTCGAAGATATTAACTTCATCTTGGTTAAGGTTCGGCGTTTTGGACTTCGTACAGTGATATCGAGTGCCAGAAACTCATCTTTGAAAATAAACTCATGAATATAACATATTTCTTTCATGATTAGTTTTGAAATCTGCCAAACAACTAACTATACAACTAGAATTTCGCACTGAGATTTCTGACTTTGAATGGAAATCGGAACCAGTTTGACTTCGCATTAATTTCTTTTTCTTCTGGGCTCTTTTTTCTTAATTATTAATAAAAATAATAGGTCAGCAAATGATTTCTGAAGATATTTTTGATATTCATTGCTAAATAATTTTGACAAAATTAGCAAAACAAAATGTATAAAGATGGTTTTTAGTCTTATGGTAACTGAGATTTTTAAATTTTAAGGTCCAAGATTGATTATAAAAACGTTTTAAACAATTTGGAATATTTTTATATATTTTTTACTTAATTTTAATTACTTTTATAAAGATATTTATCCTAAGCACCTGGAAGTATATAATTATAGAATATTTTTTAATTTTCAAGAATTAAAAACTGCTTTTTTATGGGTCAGAAATTTAAAAAAAAATAAATGAAATGTTGGACTGTGGAATGGAATTGACTCATTTCAACTGTCATAATGTATAAAAGTGTGGCGTAGCGAGCATAACTCGAGTCCAGATACAAAACCATTTTACATCTACCTGCTAAAAATATGTAAAAAATATTGTGTATTTAACTGTATATTATGTACACCTAAGTCTGTTTTTACACGGTCTTTTTGTACACGGTTTTGAAATAACACGGTTTGAAAATTAAATATTTTTAATTTTTTTACACGATTTTATTCCATTTAGCACGATTTGAAATTTTATGTACTTAAATTTTTTTTGTCAAATTTAATTTTTGCGAAGTATGTTCATATCACAAAAAAGTATTTATGAAAGAAAAAAGTCTGAAACCATCGATAGTATCGATAGTTTGCGAACACTAGCTTAAAGATTTAAGTGAATTCCCCTTTAGCGCGTACAAACAAGTAGGGGAATTCCCTTTATGTGCATACAATAAAATTTACTGGTCAGAGCAATTGAAACGTGTTAATATTTTGTGAACTGTCAATGCAATAAGACGTGTTTGGTAAAGAAATTTTTTGCAGGCAAATTTGATTTTCCATTAAATTTAATTTTAACGCATTTAGATAAAAGGTAAGCCAAAAAATATTTTGTATTTATTCAGTTATTTATGTTTTTTAATTTTGTTAAATATTTTATGTATCCCTAAAAGGAAATGTCAGATATAAAACTAAAACGGAAGGCAATTTCTTTGGAAACCAAGATTAAAATTTTAGATCGCCTTCGAAATTTAAATAGGTTTTAGAGATTAGGAACAAATCACCCATTTTTGTATAAGATCAATGTCTTTTTTTACACGTTTTTTTTTTACACGGCTTCTTCTGGAACCAATCTACCGTGTAAAAACAGACTTAGGTGTACAATATGTTTGTAACAAGAATATATCAGCATGCAACACCTAATTTAAAATATTCTTAAATATAGATTTTTTTTACAGAATCAAGTTAGGCGATAAATTTTATACAAATTAAAAAAATCAAAACTAGAACATTGAATTTAAAATCTAAATTCATTGAATTTAGAATTACTCGAAAAGATCTTTTTCAATTTGTAATTGCTTTAAAACGATTGTTTAAAAATAGAAAAGAAATTAGTATATAAATGCAAGTTGGTTTGGCAATTTTGTCCCATCGTTGATCTTGGCTAAAATCAATTTGAATTCGTTAAACGAACTACGTACGAACTTTTTTTATTTCGAGTCTTCTGGAACGTTTTCATTATTAAATGCTTTTTTTTTAAATCCCAACTCTAAATTATTCATAAATTCATAATTTTAACGGTCAACAGTCTATATACCAGGGGTGGCCAAACTTTTGGGATCCGGGGTCTACTCCACATTTAAAAAATCGAAGGAGGTCTACCGATGGTAGAGCTAAATTAACGTACATATTTATTTTCGGTAACAAGAAAAAATGGTAAATTATGTATTTTTTCGAAAAAAAATACATAATTAAAAATTTTATAAATACAAATTTTTAAAAATTTTATTAATATTTACAAAAAACATAAATATAATTTTTTAAAAATTATATAAATATTTACAAAATAAAATTTATTGACGAAAATAATCAAAGTATTCATATGTCCAAAACTGACCATCCTATTATTCACTTCGTTTAGTTGAAATTTGGCACTGTATATCTGCGACAAGTACATCAAATTGTGGCTGGTATGAGCTTTTTGCAATGCATAATTAAATGTTCATCTGTTAAATGCGAACAATGTTTGTTTTTTTGTTCATGGTTGAAAAAGCAGGTTCGCAAAGAGACCTCGATCCAAAGAATGATTTCAAATACAAAATCAATGTGTAAATATTTGGAAACGTTTCCTCAGAAATTATTTTCCAAAAATCATTATCGTTAAATATGATCTGGATTTAAGAAATATATCGCATCTTAATTTAATAATTTTTTCCTCGACCGTGATTCATGTGATATCTATTAAATGTCCTATTTTTTCAGATACTCCATCAATGTTGACATTTTCATTAAATGGGGAAATATCATAAAATTAAGTATTTCTTTTAACCTAATTAAGTTAGCGAATCTTCTTTCAAATTCTTCAAACAAACAAAGTCAGTGTTAAGCGAAATCTTCAAAGTCTCGGTTTGGATTATGGGTGCACTCTTCCTCCATGTTTTTGAAGTTTCTCAATTCATGTTTTCTTAACTGAGATTCATACGTTTCTATAGTGTTTTTGAACGTTTTAATCGCGCTCATCATGTCCGTTTTAGGTTTTAAATCGTAAACCTTTAATCATAAATCTTTAAATCGTAAATCTTTGCACAGTTTGTTTTGGGTTTTAAAGCATATACTGTAGTATATTTTTATTTTAAATAATTCATTGATTCTATGTCATAAGTCTTTAATTAAATTGTTAATATCCGAGGTCATTATCGGGATGGTCGCGTGGACTACCTAAAATGTCTTCGTGGTCTACCAGTCGACCACGGTCGACGTCTTGGCCACCCCTGCTATATACGAATCATTTCGTTAAAAATTTTATATTCTAAGTTTGAATTTCCATTATTCTTTTGGTTTGCTTTTTAGTTTCTAAATGCAACTTTCTTGCAACTGCTCTTTCATCTAAATCGAGATTTAAGAAATGTTTTCCTATTTCTTCTGTCATCACTGATTTTGGTAAGGAATTCTCTAGGAGTTACCTCATCGTAATTTTTACTGGCAAAATTAATTTTTGTGATTCATAAGATGTAAAATTTATAACCATGATGCATAGTATTCCTTAAATGTTATCATAAATTTTTACTAAAAGTATTATTCTTATATCACCCTAATTCAGAGCAAAAACTCTATTCTAACAAAAGTAATACGAGAAAAAACTCACAATTTTTAACTACAAACAATGAAATTCATAAAAATTGAGGCCAACAATTTCAAAGGTAACATACCACTAAAGGGTTATGATGACTGATATTGGGTTGGAAACTATGAAACGGGCATTGAATGAAAGTAAAAAACGAAACCCACAATTTTTCACATTTATTGTATTCAATTGAAATAATCTCCATTGGCATCTACGACTTTTTGCCAACGATTGGGCAAATCATAGATGCCT
>JAPDSC010069622.1:0-12914 GCA_026290005.1 Latrodectus geometricus
TGTCTTTTTATAAATTTAAAGAATTTAGTAATAAATGATTCTCATTATGAAATGCTTAATATAGAAGCACTTGACTAAAGACACCATTTTCAGGTGCTTAACAATTTCAAATTCTTAAATATTTTCTTTTTGAAAATGCATTTTTCTTAAATCAAGCTAATAATAGTAAGATAAGTAAAAAATTTTCTCCATTGTATTTGGATACTACCAACAACAAATGATAATTACTCATATCTATTTTTATGTGCAGATATATTTTAAAATTCCGAAATTGTATTTTAAAGCTATTGATAAAGGCATCTTCTTACAACTTTTACATTTCTTTATGATTTTAACCCCATGAAACATATTTGTGTAGCTATATATTTTTAAATCAATCTGAATGTGCGATAAGGTTCTTATTCTGCTTCCCATAAGAACAAATTAGGATGGGGGAATAAAAAAAAAAAAAAAAAAAAAAAAAAAGAGCAAGTAAAACACAGGATCTAAAAGTTTTTTATTTGAGCTATACGCGAAGTTATGATCATCGAGTCCTTTACTGAAGTGATATCAATCACAATCAATAATATTAAAAAAGAAAAGACTACAAGTATTTGTTTTCTAAATTATTTTAGATTATTATTACCACCATTTTATCTCCTTATTTTGATATTTCTGCTATTATTACAGTCCTTTTTCTCAATAGTTGACGTGAAGAGTTTATTAAAAATGGTATACATATTAGTCATTTGTATTTTTGTGTGTATTTAAAAAATAAATGTATCGTTACACCTTCCAGCTATTAATTTGAACTTTAAAAATATATATGATTTTTTTTTAAAAAAAATGGTTTAGAAAACTTTTAAGTATAGAATTAAAAATTTTATCATAAACTCTAACAAAATATTTGTAAAGAAATGAAGATTTGGCAGAAAGTTTTGGAAAGTTAAATGAAGATGATATATTAGAAAATAATTATTTGGTATTGCTACATCTGCAAAGAGCAATTTGAATGTAAGAGATTAAAGATAATACAGAAGAGATTAAAATATGTTTCGATACTCTTTAATTCTAGAATTTGATATGTGACTTAGCAGAAAAACAATGTGTTGAAAGGACCTTAAGATTTAAGAAAAGTCCAATCTCATTAAATGTGAAATTTATGATTGAAATGATAGAGTTGGCATGAGCATGAATTTTCAACTAATGGAAAGAAGCAGTGAGTTGAACACAAACAAAACAGCATGTAAAGTAAATCTTTTTGTAAGTGCTTCATTAGCCCCAAAGTTCAATATTAGTTACTAACTTGAAATGTGAATATCCTTCTATTATTACTAAAATGATATTTATTTTCTGTTCACATAATGATGAGTGATTTTGCTCGAAAGCAGCTAGAAAAATATGGGTGGACAGAAGGTATAAAAATTTTATAATCTTTATCAAAATTTTTAGTCCTTACTTTATTTTAAAATATATGCCTTAAGCCAACTTTAGTAACTCAAAGGGTAATATATATTAAATTGTGATGTTATAATTATCAAGATGAATAAAATATAAGGATGATGAAATAATTTTGGTTACATTTTGGGTAGAGATTTACTGTACGGTCGCTCTTGGCGACGTTTTCCAAAAATCGCCAAAAATGTCGCCAACCTCGCCAATGTTTACAAGCGAGGTTTTAAAATAAACAGAATATTGCATGTTAAAAAAATGACGACTAAATTACTAAAATTAATTTAATTTTAATAATTACATTACCGTAAATAACGAACAATAAACATCATAAAAAATATTAATAATAAACATACCTCTATTCTTCCACCAATTTCGCTTTAGTCCTTCGTTTTGGGTGGATATACTTTGAGAATGGTGTCGACGAAAGCCAAAAATTTGTTGCACATATTCTTGTTCTTCTTCCGCCAGACATATTCTGCCAAGTAATAATCGAGGCCGTTTTGGGCTTTCGACGACGCCATTGCTCGCTTTACTGCTCCCCACGTTCCCTCGATGGTATTTGTGTGGGCACCTGTATCCGGGTCCTTGAAATTCAGACTATGATTTACTTTCAGATGTACGAAGCCTTCATGAGAAAGGCAATCGTAGCTCTTCCAGCAGTCTGAAATTATTGTTGTACCCGGAAGAATGAACTCATTTATTACATTCAACAAACTTTCAGACGTCCTATCATTCACAACTTTCATAATACATTTACCAGTCTCACGTTCAATTCCACCAAACACCCATTTACCTTCCACACGTTTACCTCTATTAAACTTTCGCTTTCCAAATTTACTCTCATCTATCTCAACAATCACACCGCTTCCACCCAGTTTCACGCTGCTTTCAATCATCTCTTCCACACAAACCTCTCGACAAAAAGAACGAAAATCACACACAGTCTTCGAAGAACATTTACTCTCTTTCATATTAAACTCAGTCTTACTTTCACTCACCCACATATAAACTTGCACTAAAATTTCATTCATCGTCATTCTACTCAATTCAAAAAAAGAACCCTTTCTCACACTCCTTTTAACATCATGCACTTCTCCTTTCACCCTAGATGCACACCTCCATTCATAACCATCACTTATATCATTCCTTTTAACCAGTTTCATATCTTTACCACATTTACAACATTCATATTTACTTGCAATCAATCCAGCTTTCATACAAAAATCGAAAGTCTCTTTCCTTTCATCCAAACCATACAAATACCTTAAATTCACATTCTCATCATACCACATAACATCATCATTTCCAAACATTCTTGCACTTACCTCAGACATTCCCCATCCAGAAGCCATCACAAAAATATCACAAAGCGAACGAGGGAGCAAGAGAAAAAAATTCCAAAAAGTATTGCCGGCACAAACAACGTAGTGAACGACGTATTTAAAAATGGCGCTTACATTCTTCGATTTGTTCGATTAGGGTTGTCAGAATCTCCCATTTTTCAATGTTCGGAAATCCTCATATGTGATTGGTCAGAATTGGTAGGATTACCATATTTGGCAATTTATCGCCAACTTCGAAAAATCGCGCCAAGAGCGACCGTACAGTAAATCTGAGCCACATTTTGATTTTTACAGCTTTCTTTATGAAAACTGTTAATATTTCTGCAAGTTATAACGAAGGTATCTCCGAAATTGCTTTTAATATGGTTTCAAAAAGCTGATTTTTCCCTTAGTATTTTCATCACGTTAATTCCACAAAAGGATGATAAGCCGTTCATCATTATCATTTGTTTCACCGTCTAACAAAGCCTCACAACTTTTCCTCGTTTTAAATGTAAACATATAATATAGGATTAATAAAATTAAACGCATGACTTTAAATAAAATTGTTGCCACAAGCCTTTTCAAGCTCATCAATATATATTTTGAATTCCTCCAAAATATGGTCTACAGTTGTTGATACTAGTATACTTGTTTCCTGATTTGCAATTTGAATTAGAAGACTTTAATCTCTTTTACAACATAACCTGCTGAATATCCACTGTTGTTGAAGTACATTTCCAATGTTATTTTTCATTGCATGAACAAAAAATTTTTTGACTGTTTTTTAACCTGTCTATTCACCTTTTCAACTGTCAAAGTTTGTCAGGAACAGTCAATCCTTATTTAATTCTGGTCAATCACATACATGTTTACCTGCTAACATCTCCATTTAAGTGAGTTTATGCTGTGTTCAAAAGTAGATGATACAGTGCTATTAGGAATGGATTCTTGAACCACCAAAAATTGCATCCCAACAAAAGTGTTTTTTATTATTGTTTACAATTTTTTTCATATTCACACATTTTTATTTACATCCAGTGTCATTTTGTATTCATTTATGCATTTAATATTGGAAGACAATGCATCTTTTTCCTGGAAAAATGTAATAGGATCTTTCAGATTTCTTGGAAAATTGAAAAGTGTCAATATTTTTTATTCAATGTTTTAACTGACAAAAATATAACAATATCTCTGTCAAATTTACCAAATAGAAATCAAAAGTGCTTATAATTTTTCTTCCTTTGGCTAATTTATAATTGTTTTACATAATTTGGTGATTTATTACCGAAGTTTAAGTATAAAATTATTTTCAATTTTTGTCTGAAAGCAATTTTGAACCCAATGTATTTCATTTATAAATTATATATTAATAGTTTTATTTAGTTGTCATACAATCTCGTTTGGATTTAAGTAAGTAGAAGAGTTGTCAAATTTGTTATTTTCACAGCAAATACTACATAAAAAAAAAAAAAAACAATTTTATGTAGTTGTGAATAGTAGTAGATTTTCATTTGGTTATTAAAGTATTATTATTTAAAGTTTCAAGATCGTGGCTATAAATTATTAAAATTTAAGACCAAGAGAAAAAATTAAAAATAAACTAAGATAGTCAAATTTAATGGAAATTTTTCATATTTCTAAGGGAGTTACAAATCTCAATTGTCTAAAAAATGAAAAAAATTTAGAAAAACCAAAATTACTGTTAATAGACAAATTCATGACCAATACATGATTTCATTTTAAAATAACTCAATGCTTGTGAACAATTCATAATAGAAGAGTAATGGATGCAAACAATCAAGCTATGCCAAATATCATCACTTATATGCATATTATATAAAACAGGGAATTATGAATACTCTGCAATTCTGATTTAAATGTGCTAATTTAAATCTGTTTTTATAAATAAAAATTATAAAATCATAAGATACATTATAACTTTAATGGGGAAAATGTTCTCAAAATTTATTTAGAGATTAATTATGATACATTTATCAAAATGATCTTATAAGTAATTAGTTCTCTATGCTTATTATTTAAGTAATTTTTGAAAATTACAAATTATTACAGAACTAATAATTATGACTTACATATATTGTTGCAAGTTTATTTTCATTTATTAACAATAACAATGCAACATATTTATTTCAGAAATAGAAGAAAAGCAGCTGCTACAATAATTTCTTGTTATATGGAATTATTTGTTCTTAACTATCATTAACATTTTTACCTATAGCTAACATTAAATGAAATGTCTTTTTTTATGTAAAATGACTAAAGATCACAGTTAACTCAATAATTTTTAATAAGGTGTGTAAGTAAGTAACATTAAGTTAGGACTGTATAGAAAATTGTCTAAGATATATCATATAATATGTTTATCATATTCAGAAATCTATTTTTAAATTTTGTTGTTTATTTTGTTTTCTGTACTAATTTAAACAATCATTTTAGGAAAAGGTTTGGGCAAGAGAGAAGATGGAATTACAAAGCCTATTAAAGCTTCAATGAAATTTGACAATCAAGGGGTTTGTATTAATTTCCTACTTATATTGCACAGTTATTGATTTTTTTATTAATTTTTTTTGAACAACTCTCAAATATGCCTAATTTAAATAGTTCTTTGATAGATAATATATATATATTTTTTCACTTGTGTCTAGATAGGTAATCTAAAAATTGATGAAATTTATGTTTAATTTGTTTGGAGCCATTTCTTCTTTAACAATTTATTAGATTTTCTCTATCCATTAATAAGATTTAACATTCTTTTATATTTTCATTATTTAATTCTTTAAAATTATCTGGGAGCTATATAAGTATACTTAGAAATTTGATATTCAAATTTTATTTTCTTTACAAAAAGTTTTCAACATAATTATTTTTGACAAAATTCGATAAATGTTAGTTGAGAACTCTCCATGATCTAATGGTAAGACAGTACTTTTCTAAGTGAAAAATCCTGAGTTCAATCCCAACTACAGTTAAACCACAGCAGAAGTGCAATACGCAGATGGATATTGCACTTCTGCTTTTTGCATGCTTGTCTTTTGGGGTGGGTGTTTGAAAGTTTTCTGGGTTTCCTTTTTTGTGTTTTATATATGGTCAACTATTTATAAAAACTTCTTCTGAAAGGCAGTTTTCCTGATGAGCATTAAAATACAACAGTCTTAAGCAATTTGGCTGTCCATTATGTGGTATTAAAATGTTAGTCAAAGAACTTAATTGGTATGGAAACATGAATTATAAACACATTTTAAGCCTTTGAAACTTAATACAACTTTTTTCTAAACCAATTGTTAACATGTATTTTTTCTTTCTTCATCAGCATATTTAAATGTTATATTTCCAAAAAATATATTCTTCAATCAGGTGCAATTTCATTAATTTGAAAAATTTACATTGTAGATATTTAAACAGAATTTTATAATTATAGAAATGAAACTGATAAGGAATTCTAAAAAAAAAAAAATTAAATAATAATCATGAACTTCATGCAAGGAAAAATGAAATTCCTTAATATTGTGTATTAATTTAATAACTCTAACAACTGCATTATTTACTTTTTATTAATTTTACATACCATATTGAACATTTTGTTTAAAACTAATAAATTAAAATAATTTTTTTTTTGTTTCCTGAAATATTCCATACAGCCAATCATGCTATCACTTATTGTGAAGCAAATGTTTTTAATATTAACAATAGTATAAATTTGGCTTGAATGCTAGCATGATTGGCTGTATGGAATATTTCAGGAAACAAAAAAAAAATTATTTTAATTTATTAGTTTTAAACAAAATGTTCAATATGGTATGTAAAATTAATAAAAAGTAAATAATGCAGTTGTTAGAGTTATTAAATTAATACACAATATTAAGGAATTTCATTTTTCCTTGCATGAAGTTCATGATTATTATTTAATTTTTTTTTTTTTAGAATTCCTTATCAGTTTCATTTCTATAATTATAAAATTCTGTTTAAATATCTACAATGTAAATTTTTCAAATTAATGAAATTGCACCTGATTGAAGAATATATTTTTTGGAAATATAACATTTAAATATGCTGATGAAGAAAGAAAAAATACATGTTAACAATTGGTTTAGAAAAAAGTTGTATTAAGTTTCAAAGGCTTAAAATGTGTTTATAATTCATGTTTCCATACCAATTAAGTTCTTTGACTAACATTTTAATACCACATAATGGACAGCCAAATTGCTTAAGACTGTTGTATTTTAATGCTCATCAGGAAAACTGCCTTTCAGAAGAAGTTTTTATAAATAGTTGACCATATATAAAACACAAAAAAGGAAACCCAGAAAACTTTCAAACACCCACCCCAAAAGACAAGCATGCAAAAAGCAGAAGTGCAATATCCATCTGCGTATTGCACTTCTGCTGTGGTTTAACTGTAGTTGGGATTGAACTCAGGATTTTTCACTTAGAAAAGTACTGTCTTACCATTAGATCATGGAGAGTTCTCAACTAACATTTATCGAATTTTGTCAAAAATAATTATGTTGAAAACTTTTTGTAAAGAAAATAAAATTTGAATATCAAATTTCTAAGTATACTTATATAGCTCCCAGATAATTTTAAAGAATTAAATAATGAAAATATAAAAGAATGTTAAATCTTATTAATGGATAGAGAAAATCTAATAAATTGTTAAAGAAGAAATGGCTCCAAACAAATTAAACATAAATTTCATCAATTTTTAGATTACCTATCTAGACACAAGTGAAAAAATATATATATATTATCTATCAAAGAACTATTTAAATTAGGCATATTTGAGAGTTGTTCAAAAAAAATTAATAAAAAAATCAATAACTGTGCAATATAAGTAGGAAATTAATACAAACCCCTTGATTGTCAAATTTCATTGAAGCTTTAATAGGCTTTGTAATTCCATCTTCTCTCTTGCCCAAACCTTTTCCTAAAATGATTGTTTAAATTAGTACAGAAAACAAAATAAACAACAAAATTTAAAAATAGATTTCTGAATATGATAAACATATTATATGATATATCTTAGACAATTTTCTATACAGTCCTAACTTAATGTTACTTACTTACACACCTTATTAAAAATTATTGAGTTAACTGTGATCTTTAGTCATTTTACATAAAAAAAGACATTTCATTTAATGTTAGCTATAGGTAAAAATGTTAATGATAGTTAAGAACAAATAATTCCATATAACAAGAAATTATTGTAGCAGCTGCTTTTCTTCTATTTCTGAAATAAATATGTTGCATTGTTATTGTTAATAAATGAAAATAAACTTGCAACAATATATGTAAGTCATAATTATTAGTTCTGTAATAATTTGTAATTTTCAAAAATTACTTAAATAATAAGCATAGAGAACTAATTACTTATAAGATCATTTTGATAAATGTATCATAATTAATCTCTAAATAAATTTTGAGAACATTTTCCCCATTAAAGTTATAATGTATCTTATGATTTTATAATTTTTATTTATAAAAACAGATTTAAATTAGCACATTTAAATCAGAATTGCAGAGTATTCATAATTCCCTGTTTTATATAATATGCATATAAGTGATGATATTTGGCATAGCTTGATTGTTTGCATCCATTACTCTTCTATTATGAATTGTTCACAAGCATTGAGTTATTTTAAAATGAAATCATGTATTGGTCATGAATTTGTCTATTAACAGTAATTTTGGTTTTTCTAAATTTTTTTCATTTTTTAGACAATTGAGATTTGTAACTCCCTTAGAAATATGAAAAATTTCCATTAAATTTGACTATCTTAGTTTATTTTTAATTTTTTCTCTTGGTCTTAAATTTTAATAATTTATAGCCACGATCTTGAAACTTTAAATAATAATACTTTAATAACCAAATGAAAATCTACTACTATTCACAACTACATAAAATTGTTTTTTTTTTTTTTTATGTAGTATTTGCTGTGAAAATAACAAATTTGACAACTCTTCTACTTACTTAAATCCAAACGAGATTGTATGACAACTAAATAAAACTATTAATATATAATTTATAAATGAAATACATTGGGTTCAAAATTGCTTTCAGACAAAAATTGAAAATAATTTTATACTTAAACTTCGGTAATAAATCACCAAATTATGTAAAACAATTATAAATTAGCCAAAGGAAGAAAAATTATAAGCACTTTTGATTTCTATTTGGTAAATTTGACAGAGATATTGTTATATTTTTGTCAGTTAAAACATTGAATAAAAAATATTGACACTTTTCAATTTTCCAAGAAATCTGAAAGATCCTATTACATTTTTCCAGGAAAAAGATGCATTGTCTTCCAATATTAAATGCATAAATGAATACAAAATGACACTGGATGTAAATAAAAATGTGTGAATATGAAAAAAATTGTAAACAATAATAAAAAACACTTTTGTTGGGATGCAATTTTTGGTGGTTCAAGAATCCATTCCTAATAGCACTGTATCATCTACTTTTGAACACAGCATAAACTCACTTAAATGGAGATGTTAGCAGGTAAACATGTATGTGATTGACCAGAATTAAATAAGGATTGACTGTTCCTGACAAACTTTGACAGTTGAAAAGGTGAATAGACAGGTTAAAAAACAGTCAAAAAATTTTTTGTTCATGCAATGAAAAATAACATTGGAAATGTACTTCAACAACAGTGGATATTCAGCAGGTTATGTTGTAAAAGAGATTAAAGTCTTCTAATTCAAATTGCAAATCAGGAAACAAGTATACTAGTATCAACAACTGTAGACCATATTTTGGAGGAATTCAAAATATATATTGATGAGCTTGAAAAGGCTTGTGGCAACAATTTTATTTAAAGTCATGCGTTTAATTTTATTAATCCTATATTATATGTTTACATTTAAAACGAGGAAAAGTTGTGAGGCTTTGTTAGACGGTGAAACAAATGATAATGATGAACGGCTTATCATCCTTTTGTGGAATTAACGTGATGAAAATACTAAGGGAAAAATCAGCTTTTTGAAACCATATTAAAAGCAATTTCGGAGATACCTTCGTTATAACTTGCAGAAATATTAACAGTTTTCATAAAGAAAGCTGTAAAAATCAAAATGTGGCTCAGATTTACTGTACGGTCGCTCTTGGCGCGATTTTTCGAAGTTGGCGATAAATTGCCAAATATGGTAATCCTACCAATTCTGACCAATCACATATGAGGATTTCCGAACATTGAAAAATGGGAGATTCTGACAACCCTAATCGAACAAATCGAAGAATGTAAGCGCCATTTTTAAATACGTCGTTCACTACGTTGTTTGTGCCGGCAATACTTTTTGGAATTTTTTTCTCTTGCTCCCTCGTTCGCTTTGTGATATTTTTGTGATGGCTTCTGGATGGGGAATGTCTGAGGTAAGTGCAAGAATGTTTGGAAATGATGATGTTATGTGGTATGATGAGAATGTGAATTTAAGGTATTTGTATGGTTTGGATGAAAGGAAAGAGACTTTCGATTTTTGTATGAAAGCTGGATTGATTGCAAGTAAATATGAATGTTGTAAATGTGGTAAAGATATGAAACTGGTTAAAAGGAATGATATAAGTGATGGTTATGAATGGAGGTGTGCATCTAGGGTGAAAGGAGAAGTGCATGATGTTAAAAGGAGTGTGAGAAAGGGTTCTTTTTTTGAATTGAGTAGAATGACGATGAATGAAATTTTAGTGCAAGTTTATATGTGGGTGAGTGAAAGTAAGACTGAGTTTAATATGAAAGAGAGTAAATGTTCTTCGAAGACTGTGTGTGATTTTCGTTCTTTTTGTCGAGAGGTTTGTGTGGAAGAGATGATTGAAAGCAGCGTGAAACTGGGTGGAAGCGGTGTGATTGTTGAGATAGATGAGAGTAAATTTGGAAAGCGAAAGTTTAATAGAGGTAAACGTGTGGAAGGTAAATGGGTGTTTGGTGGAATTGAACGTGAGACTGGTAAATGTATTATGAAAGTTGTGAATGATAGGACGTCTGAAAGTTTGTTGAATGTAATAAATGAGTTCATTCTTCCGGGTACAACAATAATTTCAGACTGCTGGAAGAGCTACGATTGCCTTTCTCATGAAGGCTTCGTACATCTGAAAGTAAATCATAGTCTGAATTTCAAGGACCCGGATACAGGTGCCCACACAAATACCATCGAGGGAACGTGGGGAGCAGTAAAGCGAGCAATGGCGTCGTCGAAAGCCCAAAACGGCCTCGATTATTACTTGGCAGAATATGTCTGGCGGAAGAAGAACAAGAATATGTGCAACAAATTTTTGGCTTTCGTCGACACCATTCTCAAAGTATATCCACCCAAAACGAAGGACTAAAGCGAAATTGGTGGAAGAATAGAGGTATGTTTATTATTAATATTTTTTATGATGTTTATTGTTCGTTATTTACGGTAATGTAATTATTAAAATTAAATTAATTTTAGTAATTTAGTCGTCATTTTTTTAACATGCAATATTCTGTTTATTTTAAAACCTCGCTTGTAAACATTGGCGAGGTTGGCGACATTTTTGGCGATTTTTGGAAAACGTCGCCAAGAGCGACCGTACAGTAAATCTCTACCCAAAATGTAACCAAAATTATTTCATCATCCTTATATTTTATTCATCTTGATAATTATAACATCACAATTTAATATATATTACCCTTTGAGTTACTAAAGTTGGCTTAAGGCATATATTTTAAAATAAAGTAAGGACTAAAAATTTTGATAAAGATTATAAAATTTTTATACCTTCTGTCCACCCATATTTTTCTAGCTGCTTTCGAGCAAAATCACTCATCATTATGTGAACAGAAAATAAATATCATTTTAGTAATAATAGAAGGATATTCACATTTCAAGTTAGTAACTAATATTGAACTTTGGGGCTAATGAAGCACTTACAAAAAGATTTACTTTACATGCTGTTTTGTTTGTGTTCAACTCACTGCTTCTTTCCATTAGTTGAAAATTCATGCTCATGCCAACTCTATCATTTCAATCATAAATTTCACATTTAATGAGATTGGACTTTTCTTAAATCTTAAGGTCCTTTCAACACATTGTTTTTCTGCTAAGTCACATATCAAATTCTAGAATTAAAGAGTATCGAAACATATTTTAATCTCTTCTGTATTATCTTTAATCTCTTACATTCAAATTGCTCTTTGCAGATGTAGCAATACCAAATAATTATTTTCTAATATATCATCTTCATTTAACTTTCCAAAACTTTCTGCCAAATCTTCATTTCTTTACAAATATTTTGTTAGAGTTTATGATAAAATTTTTAATTCTATACTTAAAAGTTTTCTAAACCATTTTTTTTAAAAAAAAATCATATATATTTTTAAAGTTCAAATTAATAGCTGGAAGGTGTAACGATACATTTATTTTTTAAATACACACAAAAATACAAATGACTAATATGTATACCATTTTTAATAAACTCTTCACGTCAACTATTGAGAAAAAGGACTGTAATAATAGCAGAAATATCAAAATAAGGAGATAAAATGGTGGTAATAATAATCTAAAATAATTTAGAAAACAAATACTTGTAGTCTTTTCTTTTTTAATATTATTGATTGTGATTGATATCACTTCAGTAAAGGACTCGATGATCATAACTTCGCGTATAGCTCAAATAAAAAACTTTTAGATCCTGTGTTTTACTTGCTCTTTTTTTTTTTTTTTTTTTTTTTTTTTATTCCCCCATCCTAATTTGTTCTTATGGGAAGCAGAATAAGAACCTTATCGCACATTCAGATTGATTTAAAAATATATAGCTACACAAATATGTTTCATGGGGTTAAAATCATAAAGAAATGTAAAAGTTGTAAGAAGATGCCTTTATCAATAGCTTTAAAATACAATTTCGGAATTTTAAAATATATCTGCACATAAAAATAGATATGAGTAATTATCATTTGTTGTTGGTAGTATCCAAATACAATGGAGAAAATTTTTTACTTATCTTACTATTATTAGCTTGATTTAAGAAAAATGCATTTTCAAAAAGAAAATATTTAAGAATTTGAAATTGTTAAGCACCTGAAAATGGTGTCTTTAGTCAAGTGCTTCTATATTAAGCATTTCATAATGAGAATCATTTATTACTAAATTCTTTAAATTTATAAAAAGACA
>JAPDSC010069626.1:0-13117 GCA_026290005.1 Latrodectus geometricus
CTGTAGCACAACAGCCCAATTGAGAGGGGTCAAGGTCTATTGTGTCCATATTTGCTTTCTTGACCAAGAGTGCACAGCGTGTGCTCCGGTTAAGTGGTTAGTCTTACGCGACACCACCTGTGCTTAGCTCCCAAGCATGCTTTGTTCTCAATTTTATCGAATTAGCAACCCTCTGAAGGGATAAAAGGTTGAGCCAACCCCTTGCATTGGGAGCGCGAAACATTACCATACATATTTGTTTATATATAGTGTCATAACTGAGCTACGCGCGCGTGTTCAACCTTTCTTTATCCGGGTAAATGCACATATAGGCTACTTAAATCATGCAGTCATTTTTCCTCACAATGGTTTAATGCATTACAATTTTTCACTTGCTGCCTAAGCCTTCAGGCATCCCATACCGATAACTGCCACAGAACGTACAGTAATGCATTGACGTCATTTGAAAAAAAATGTGATATATCACCCTTGCTAGTAAAAAATAGTGATCACCTTTTTTTATGATGCCCTGTGAACGGGACAATATATCAGAAAGAGAATGTCGCGTGCTTCCGTGCCTAAGGTATATTAAGGTTGCCGAAATGCAGTGAACGAAAGGTGTAGAGCTTGCCGAATAAAGCATGTCCTTAATAATATTAATATAACAATAGAAATGAATCAACGGATTATAGCGAATGTGTGGAAAATGTGGGTATTGGAGTTTATAATCCTTGTAAATTCAATCAATCCTCACGAAGTCCTGGTACCAGTAAACTAATTAAAAAAGAAAGGATTGCGCTATAGTATAAAATTGTCACTATTCATAAAGACTATAATTATGATTCTGATGCAGTTGGTATTCGTCTTGACAGTCCATTACAAGGATATGAATAATAACGGTTGCAGCTAGAATTTTCATAGAATATAAATTACTTTTATGTGATAAAATCTTTATACTAGCGTATGATGTGGTGAATGGTCAGCATTCTGGTTTTCGATTCAATAGTTCGTAGTATTAATCCCCACATCGAGTTTGGACATTTGTGGTGATTCGCAATCCACTTTAAACTTAAAATTCTAGTCGTGTAGTTTTTGGTTAGTTAAATAATTTTTTTGTATTATACAGTTCTATCTATTCCTACATCTTATAATAAGGTTATATTTCTTACTCTCTTCTCCGCCTATTTAAGTGTGCTATAATTCTTAAAATAACGCAATCTTTCAGCACGACAATGCAACTAGACAAGAAATTTGTATTAGTTAATAGGTTTTTAATTTGAATGATTTGTATTAAGAAACAGGTTGTTACGATTTGTCGTCTTGAATAGTAATTTTAGAAAACCATGAAATGGAATTCGATAGCTTTTATCTCTAGTTTTAAAATTCTAAACTTACAGACAAGATTTATTCGCCATTACATTTTGATCGTTTTCTTAATTTTTTTATAGAAATAGATAGTTGATATTTCATCCCGAAAATTGTATGTTTCATAAAATTTAAACAAATCTGACTGAGAAGAGATAATTCATTTCTTATCCTCCTCATCTAATTAAATCTTTGAAAACTATAGATTTGGTTTGTTTGTTTATTATCGAACTCCCGTGAAAATTTCCTTGTTATACCTTGAGAGAAGTACGCTGAACTTCTTGCATTAAGCCCACTTCCTAAGAAACAACTCACTTTTAACGCCTCCCAACTCATTTTGGACAGCAGAGTAATATGAGCTTTTCGTACAGTTTGGAGCTCATCACACAGTTAAGACACTGCACACATAAGGGAGCGACAGACTACCTAAATCACCGCTGTTCCTTCCTTAAGGGATGTTCTGATGGCGAAAATTAAACGTATGTTGCAAGGCAACGAACTTTGCACAATCGATTCGGTGAGACCACCCCCTTCTTCTCTTGCGGGAAGGTAAATTTCAGAGACATCACCTTTGTTGACGGACCCCCTCCTAGGCGGTGGGGTGGAGTAGCGGGCAAATTCGCTAAATTAAGGCAGCGAACAAGAAAGCGCGGTTCTCTGACCTCAACTCGAGTTGATCGGGCAGGCGTGAAACGGCTTTTAATTCCCTAAATTTTGTAAAGGGGTTGCCATAGCAACAGTCACGTGATACCAGAAACAAAAGCACACTAACAAAATCCGATTTAACTTGTTAGTATTGAAATCACTTTAAAACTGATGGATGATGGTCTAAGTATCAGAGTTTTCCGAAATCTTAGAATATTCCCAAGTAAAGGAGAAAAGAACGCGGAAATTTATTTTACTCTTAAGCTTAAAATGTAATCTGTAAATCTCATGATAAATGATATTTTTTTTAAATTTAGCAATGTCAGAATAAGAATTAAGAAAACATTCGTTCCAATATTAAAAGTTTTAAAGAATTAGTAAACTAAAAGCAATTTATACAGCATTGCTGGGTTCAGATAAAACTGGCATATAAATTTGTGAAAGGAAATATATATTAAATTTCTTATGGTTATAAAAACTTCCTTTTATAAACTAAAGAATCACATAATAGAATGCTCTAAAACTAATTGTGTGTTATCAATAATATTGACGAATTAATTTGATTTCAGGGAAAAATATTACTGTGAATGTATAGGCTTAAGCTATAAAATGATTGGATATAATGTAAATGCTTTAAAATAAGTAGAAAACACTTTTTTTACATAGACAGATTTAATATGTACGATTTATACATTAAGCAATAAACAGATAAATGTTTAATAAATAAATCCTTTATGAAGGAATCACGTAAATTTACCTTTTTCAATGCCACACAATAAAAAACAGTCATATTTATTCTTTTAACTGGAATTTTTTTAATGGCGGTAATTGGGTGGCTAACTCTCTTTACCACAACAAGGACAGAGACTGCTACTCATTCAGCGTCACCTGGTGGGAACCTGTGAACCAAGAAACGGAGGAAAAAGTTTTATCAATTTCACTCCACCCCAAACGCATTTATAGAATAAACTGAAGTCATTCATCATTATAGAAGAAAAGACATGGAAACACAGAGGGAAAGGAAGATCTATGCCCGATCCGGTATTCGAACCCGGGACCAACAGCTTAGGAGTCAGAACCATTTAGCCGTTGACTGCTTGCTTGAAATTCTATAACGCTATTTTTTGTTTTTTTCATTTTTATAGATTTTAGTTTTTTAGTTATGGTGCTCTGAGACTTTGTATTTTTTGAATCACAGCATAATCATGAAAATAGAGAATACGAAAATATTTTCTGCGAAAGGCAAAAAAGTCTGAGAGGAAAATTCTTAACTTCATTTGCCAGTTACAAGAATCCATAAGGAACCAGAGAAATGTACTGAAGTCCAATGAAAATGAAGCTTAGAATTTCGTTGAAAAAAGTAATAATATAAAGAAGTTATATATATAATAAATAATGAAATTTAGTGAAAATGATAAATAAAATGAATTATAGTACTAGAGTGAATTTTATGATAATGAAACAGAAAATTATAAGGAAAAATGTAATAATGAAGAAGGAATTGTAGTTAAGATGAATATGAATTAGAAAACTTTTTTTCCTAATGGCAAGCACCCTTGAGCAAGTAAGTACATTAGCCATTTTGACGCAACAAGGCCGGAAACTGCTACTCATTTTATCGATGGGCCCCCGTGAACCAAGTCACGGAGGTACGAGTAGCATCGCCTACGCCACACTACCACAAACCCTTTTATAGGGCGGGCCACATTATCTATCATCTGAGGAAAGGACAAGAAACACAGATAGAAAGAAAGAGAAAAAGTACTGCCCTGCCCGAGCCGGGATTTGAACCCAGGTCCTCCCCATCCGTAGTCAGTTACGCTAACCACTAGACAGGTTGGGCGGCTGAATTAGAAAACTATCATGAAGAGGATAATTAATGAAACCAAAAACCACTCTGAAAAAGATGATAAGGATTTAAGAAACTATTATAAACGATATATATTTAAGAAATAACAATTAAAGTGATAAAAAGAATAAAGATATTTTAATGAAGAAAGTAATAATTCAATGAAGAATTTGATATATAACCAATAAACTATAATGAAGAAGGCAATTATGAAACAAGAAGCTATGTTGAAGAATGTAATGAAATAGAACATTTTAATGAAGAAATATAATGAGTTAGAGAACATGCAAGATAAAAGTAGTTAAACAGCGAAGAATTTAATAATGAATTGCAAAATGATTATAAAGTTATAGTAGCAATATATAATATATATAAGAAACAATATTAATAGTAATAAGTAAAAAGATAAAGAGAGAAATACAATAATAATTTGATGATCTATAAAAAACTATGAAAAAGAAAATATTGAAACAAAGAACTATAATGAAGAATGAATGGTAATGAATCATAAAACTATAATGAAGAAATTTTCAATGAAGCAAAATATGTAATGAATAATGAAACGATTGTGATGAAGTATCAGAAAATTTTTATGACGAAAGAAATAAAGAAGTGGTACGAAAACTGGTTTGAGAATGTCGGTGAAAGTCATATATTTTTAAGTATGTCAATAAAATTACTGCTCATTGGAAAATAATATAACCTTAAACAAGACCACCTGGAAAAATACATGTGTACATCTATATATAATTAATTCTCTTAAAAAAAGGTTTAAAATTTGAAAAAAAAATTAGTTAGTTTATCGCTCAGACAATTTTGCACAAAGTTCATTTGTTGAGACCTAAATATAAAATGGATTCTTTTTCACGAAAAATACCTCATTCTTGAAACAGGATTCGTACCCATGAACTGTTGTAGTAAAGATCAGAGTGCTGACTATTTAGATAGTAGTTTGATTAAGGGAGAAAAATCTACCTTTTCTCGATAAGCTTTTAATTAATTCCACATATTTTGCATTTTTTTAATGTTATCAGTCAAAATAAAGCCCTAATACATACTTTTTTTAAATTCAAAAACATGCGAAAGAAACGAAAAATGATAGGAATCATGTAGAGCTACTGTGAATTTGATTATTTTCACATTTATACGAACATAATATGATTATTTTTACAACCTTAAATCTAATTCTATTGGATTTGAATATTCCTATGGACATCCACTATAGAGCTCCCACAATACTTGAAAGACGTGTGAGTAAAGACATTATGTATTTCCATAGCCATCAATGGCTCCGGATCTTAATACATATGAATTCATTTTATGGATTAAGGATTAGGACCCCTAATATGGGAAAAACAATTCTATAGGAAATCATTAACACGATGTAGAGGGTTGAAAAAAGGCCTTAGAACGGTCTCAAGTTTTTGGGTCGGCTAAAATGCGTTGATTAGTGGGTTCGATTCACAACATAAGTGTAAATCCTTTAGGAGTTTGCAATCCAATTTAACTGCAGCTCCCAACTAAAATAAGCGAAACGCGATCGTAGAAGAACAAATAAATCCAAGAAAATTGAGTGTAAAATAGTTATTGCAATTAAAATTAAATAAATTTATTCAAAAAAACCCTTCATTGATTATTTTACTTCTTATATATTCCTTGGATTCAAACAATTCCTTTTCATTCAATATAGTGATATATAATCTCGTTTTTCTCCCTTAATTAAAAAATAAAACAATCACACATCAAGTTTATTAAATTAAAACATCAAAAGGAAAGGAGAGAAAATGTCTTTTCCCCCCCCTTTTCTCATTTGTGAGTGATTTGAACCCATATCCTTTTCTTTCCTATTCTGTTTCGCAGACTAATTTGTTAGCTCGAACGGGAGGGGGGGTGGAATACCACATAGAACTGCTGGGAAATATGACAGTTTTTGACGGAAGAGAAAAGGACGACGTAAAAGGGGAAGGTTAGGGTCCTTTTCTTCCCCTTAAACCAACGCCGCAGCCCCTGGAGCCTCCAGACACTTTGACACGAGGCAGACGAGGGCTTCATTTTCTTTTTTTTTTTTCATCCCTCCGTTATGAATCTCTTTCTCGGTAGCTGTCAAATAACAAAAGCCCCGAAATATTTCACGCAGCAAGAGAAGAAGCGTGTGTTTCGCCACATAAATCACGGGAAAGAAATGTATAGTTAGTGCAGTTTTATTTTAATAACTTCTCTCACGAGTGTAAGAATAACTTGCAAATACCGTAACACGAATTTTTCTTTTTTTATGTTTCAAGACTGAAAATAAAAAAAAGTATTGTAGTTATGTGATTGTTCATAGGATATATTACGAAATGTCACTTTTAAAATGTCTAATCAATCTTTTTTTTTTAAATCAATAACTATGGGAATTTGAAATATACATTTAGAGCCGAAATCTGTAAGTTACAGAAAGGTGATGAAGCTGTGATTTAAAGAGGGGTCTAATAATTTCAATTGTGTTCTTCAGAGCATATAGTTCTAGGTTCGATCCTAGCCCTATTGAGTAACAGGAGATGGATTCTGTAAACACGTCTGTCGAGTTAGGGACTTGGGAGTTTTCAAGGTTTCCTCTCTTGCGACACGTAAATAGCCCACTGTTTATGACAATAATGTCTGGTAGCTCAATGGTTAGCTCTCTTGCTTTCATTTCAACAGTTTATGGATTCGAAAACTACCTTGAGGATGGATGTTTGTAGTGGTTAGAAATTCACTTTATATAAACTGTACTCCCAATCTAATTAGCCCTCGTGTGCAAAAACAGACCTTTGAGCGACAAACCAAATCAAACATGTCTTTGAAAATGAAAAGAATGAAAAGATCTCCCGGAAAACCATTTACACGCGGTGGACATTGAAATGCTTTACCTCAGTCTTCATTAAGCTGTCCAAAAGAAGTGTCAAAGGTACTGACATATCAGAATTTTTTTTCATTCATGAGTCACGTGATTTCATTCATAAGCACTAGATCCGCTTTTATATGATAAAATTAATTTTATATTTGTGCTTCCAATAAAATAATTTCTAAATTCTACTATAATTAAGAACTTTGAACATTTATTTTAATTTATGAATTTGATAACGTATTTTTATTATTTTTAGATAACTGATTCACTTGTTTCGAGAGTCTATTTTGAGAAAATTCATGATTCGTTTCGTCTTGCGTTTTATTCTTGCAGATGGTACAATGATCAACTATCTGATCTTTTACTTAAAGGTTCGTGAATTTGATTTTCCACTTAGAAAAGAATATTTATAAGAATTTTAGTAATTTTAATAAAATTAATTAAAAAGAGACTTTAGAGGAAATATATTCTAAAATATAATCTACAATTCTGAAAACTGGGCAATTCACTGGTTTGCTGATTTATTTAATTTACATTTTAATATTTTACTAATACAAATTTTAGTTAAAATTCTGTTGAAAATAATTGTTTGTCTGTTTTGTTTTTTCATTGTTTTAGAGAAAAAAATTAACAACAAATGAACTAATGCATTATATTAAAAACTAAATAAATTTTTATGTGTATCCAATTCGAATGATACAAATCAAGTTATCATCTGAATAGTGGAACTCTAGTATTCAATTCAAGAGTTCATTGGTACAACTCCCTCCTTAGGTATGGTAGTCTTTCAGGATCCAATACAAACTGTAATTCTTAGTGCATTTAGTTCTCATGTGCAAAAAGTAACTGTAGAGGGTAAACAAACCAAACTGAATGATACAAAGACCAAAGCATAAGACAATAATTCGTGACTTTTTGTTCTGCTGGGACAACATTCGATCGGAACAACTTTGATATACCCCCCCCCCCACCCAAAAATAAATTAAGCGCCAAATCTGGCATTGCCTACGGACTTCTTAGGGTTGCTGTTTATTATTTTGGTGTTGCCAATTTAGGTTTTTTCAGCTTTTAGGTTTTTGCTGTTGTCAAGTTTAGAGTTTACTTGTATTTTGTACCATTTTTTGAGGTTTTTTTTAAAAGTTATTTTTTTTGTTATTAATTATTTGTATTTAGCGAGAATCCATCTTGGCGAGAAAAAAAGTCGCCAAAAACATGTATTTTGCTTGGCGAGAAAAAAATTGGCATGATAACCCCCCCCAAAATTTCCGATTTGGGGGAGTATATCAAAGTAGTTCCATTCGATCTAACGCTGTCTCCATCTGATACAAATGAAACTAAATCATAGGACTAATCTGAATTTGATATAGTACTATTTTATAATAATGAAAAATGTATTTTTAACTAATTTTGTTAGTCAAAATTGAATTTTTGGCTGTATCCCAGTGTATGGTACGCTATTTTTATACAATTAATATAATTATACAATATGCAATTAATTTAATTATATAATACAAAATATTATTATTTTATAGAAATAATATAATTTTATACAATATTATATACAATTAATTAATAATTGTATATATGCGTATCGTACAAGGAGCGTACCGTTCACTGGGAATTAACCGAATTTTTCATTATTAAGATGGTACTATATCAAATTCGTGTGGTAAGACAATTCTAAGAATATGCACAAGATAATGTTACAAGATACAAATAATAACATAAAAAAATTAATTATTTAATTCTATTAAAAACAAAAGTAATATTAAATTAATTCACTGCTTTTCAAGTTTATTTTTTATTTGGCAATAAGTAATTTTATTGTTTTTACTTGAAGGTATACAGCTAAAATAATTATAGCACTTTAAGAAACCTTAGTTAATTGAGGTCTTCAAAAATGAGTATTTTAAGAAATAGAAATGAAGCAAGAGTTTCTTTGTCTAACACGAAATACTTTATAATTATGAAAAAAGAAAAAGCTGAATCGCGCACACACACACACACTTAATAGTTATGGAGAGAGAAAATACTTTGCTAAAAGCCAAATTTAATTTAGAACGTTTTCTTTTGAGCTCTCTATATAGCTAGGTTTAATTAGATTCGAAAAGCAATCCGGTTCTTCTTGATAAAAAAGCTTTTAATCTTATTTAGGTTTATATGAGAATAGTGTAATGACCCTAAAGATAATAGTTTATGTTTGAGTTTATATTTATGGTGCATAATAAAACTGGATAAAAATTTATTAAACACTAAATAGATCTTATTTAATTTCATTAGTCATTTTATTAATTTAATAATTTAATTTCATAAATATGATGTAATTGCTAAAAATTTATTCAAGTTTGAGAAGGGTTTTTTAAAAAAAAAATTTTGCAGATATTGCTATGATAAAATATAGAAGAAAATTGAAAAAACTCATGATCTAAATTTGTTCTTTAAAATTCAAAAACTATTTGCGCTGAATATAATCATAGAAATTACCCCAGATTAAAATAGCTTCCTGTTCCTTGCATAGTTGACTAGAGCTTAAATATTTTGCTTAATAGTCATGTTTAATATAATAGATTAGAAATTATTAAAAAGTTGGTTTCTGAAAACTATTTATGAAAAATTTATCTCAAGCAATTATCTATATAAATTTCGTTCCAGTAATGTTACTTTTAACCTATTAACTGAAATTGATAAACTTGTTTTGAAGTGGCCAATAAAAAATTAGTTACCAAAATATAGTATTTATAAATTTAAAATTCAAATGATTATTTTAAAAAGTTGAATCATGTTATTTTTAAATCATATTATTATTTTATTATGTTATTATTATGATTGAAAAGTTATGCCAAATTTTACCTGATAGATGAAACTGTTTTGAAATAATTTTTAAAAAAATAAGTTTCCAACAATCGTGTTTTAATTTAGTTGAAACGATAATTTAAATAATTCAATGATAAATAAATTCATGTTTATCGATTTTGAGCTCGTTCGTAAAAGTACTTAATTTGTAATAAGTTTAACTCGTTTTCTTCACATCCGGTTGAAAAAATCGTTCACCATTTGCTTGCTACAAACTAAATGCCTCCACAATTCAGATCGTCAAAAGTCTTTTCTGCGACAAGCCTCACAAAATAAAAACTGTTGTATGACAAATATACAATTCGGAAATGTAAAAACATTTATCTAAAAAAGGGTTCCAAAATTAATTTAAGTTAAAAAAATAAACATAACATGATAAACTAATAGTAAAAATGAATTAACATTGAAAATATATTCTGTGAATTTGTAACTTAACTTAAAACATTAACTGTTACATGTTAATTCATGGTCCAGCCATATATCGCCAAAATAGCAAAGCTTCGCCAATCGGAGTAACAGACGAACAATGAACAAGGCCCAACATAGTTAAATAGTTCCCATTAATGTGCTCCTTTTATCTTTATGTTTAGTTTTTCATATCTATTTATTTTCAAAAATGTTAACATATTTTCCAGTGAAAGAAGTGCTGCATCATTATTTGAAGAACGAGTCTTTTTTTACCCCCATTTCGAAAATGCTAATATGGCCACGAAATGGAACTATCCAGCAAGAAGTTATTTCTGTGTGCGTGTGGGTAATAAACATTTAAAAAATTACTCTAACAACAAACACTTTCCCCAATGCAAGTTAACTCAGAGATCATCTTGGCGAAGTTCCAGGAATGTATGCCTTAAAAATAAACAAGTGACCTATAATTTATGATAATTTGTTTTACATTATTTTAATGATAATTAAAATATTTTAAAACAAAATTATTTTAACTGATAACATTTAAAATAATTTCGCAAATAATCTATGGGCTATTTTTGTCAGTACAATAAAAAATGGTGTTTAACAATTAAAACTATATTCCGAACTACTACAAACTTGCATGCCTGAAGCGGGAATCGAACACATGAACTATTGAATTGAAGGACACAAATTAACTGTTTAACTACCAGCTCAATAAAGAGCATGAACTATAATAATTTACAACGTAAAATTATCTTCAAGCAATATTTTATTAATTTCTATGTGATAATTTAAAAATAAATTGCCATTGAGATAATTTTGCCTTTTACAATACATGAGTTCCAACTAGAGAAAGTGTAACTCTGATAGTTACGTAAATATGGAAAAAAAGAGCACAATTATGAGAAAAAACGTATTACTTTTTTTATACTTAAATTTATTTATAATTTGAGGAATACAATTTTCGTAAAACAAAGTTGAAATTGTAATTGAATGGTTATCTTAAAGACAGAGATCTATGGTTCGATTCCCACCTCGAGTGTGGATGTTCGTAATAGTTGCAATTTGTTTTAAAATGTAGGTAGTGATTGAATGAACCTTCGTCTTTGAAAAATGACTTTAAAGTGACAATCAAACTAGACTTATATTTTTATGTTCAGAGTTTTCTTCGTATGAAGGGCTTAATCTAAAATAATTTATTTGTTCAAAGTTAAAATAGAATCAACTCAATATCTCACTCACTTTGTCAAAAGGAAAAAACTCAAGATTCAAATTTTTGCACACACTCATAAAATATAAGTGGGGTGGGCTATTCTATAATTTCTCTGCTTTCATACTTCTTAAAACTCAACCAATCTTAAAGGATTTTTATTAACTCTTAAATGTATCAGAATATACCAATGTAATTGTAATGGAATATATTTTTCTCTTAATTAAATACCAAAGATTTTTTTTAAGATTTAACTGAGTTGGGAAAATCTAAAGCTCATCTAGTGTTGCATATCACCCATTTTTCGATGAGTGGAAGTTATTAAGCAAAAGGCATTCAAATTTATAAGACTTTAAAGGGATAAAATGTATTTTATTTACTTGTTATTGACCCTAATGTGTTTCCATTCCTCGTAATACAATTATGGAATTGGGGTTCCATAATTAAATAGTGAAACATCATTTATAAGTCTCTCGCTTATGCATCATTCGAAATCATGCGTTGTTTCAGTACGTGGTAGAAAAAGCACTTAATAATGATATTTCATTAATGCGTCAAAAAAACAGTATTTAACTCGAAATTAAAAGAAAGTATGAAACATTAATTTTTAAAAATTAAATTTTGAGAAATTTTAGTCATAAGAAGTTTTTTAATTTCATTTTTTAAATACGATTTTCTATATTTTTTATAATCAGAATTAATGAATTAAATTATGCAAAACAATATATCTCTGACAATATTATTTTAATATCTTCAGCAGAATCTCAAAATATTCATAGCCTAATTGTAAAAGAAAATATTTCGAAGGTCTTTGGTTCGGACCTAGCCTCTATTAAATTATGGATGATGGATACTGTTTTCCTGATGCACGTCTATCGACGTTTGTGCTTGGAGGTTTTCGTAGTTTTCTCCTTTGATACCAATTAATCGGGTAAATTATATATAAAAATTGTCCTAATGATAAACAAATATGTAGTTTTGCTTCTTTAAAGCTGCCTGTTAAACTAATAAATTATTGTTAATTTCTACAATGTGCTAGATCATAAAGCCTTCGAATAACTGGAAAAAAAATAGTCCATTTTATGAGTTCTTAAAACTTTCCTTTATTTTATGTTTTATTTCAACGTTGATAAAAAATATGTAAAGTTCACCTTGTTCCATTTATAGTTAGTTGAAAAAAAGAGCTATTTTGGATTTTTTTAAATAAAATACTATTAATTTTGACAATTTATAAAAACCAGATTAACTATTTTTTAAAAAAAAGTATTTTAAAAAATTATAAAAAGAGGATGATTAATTGTGTCATGATTAAGCATCAATTAAGTTACATGCAAAAGAATAAATGTTATAATAAATTTTTTTTTCGAAATAATTAATATTTCTTTAAATTTATTTTCCCTTTCTTTATTGATATACTGAAAATCACTTGAATTAAAATAATCAATTTGAACTTTTTAAAGCTGTAAATGTAAAATATTGGTTATAAATTGGAAGTTTCTAAAAGAAAATTGTAAATTAATCCGAAATTTTAATTAATATTTAATTTTATTCACATTTTATTTGTTCATAAATATTTTTATTAAATAGAAGATTTTTGCATAGAATATTAAGTTATCACATAAAAGAACTATTTATGGTTTAATTTTATTGATATTGCAAGTTTTTTAGCAAATCATAATTATAAAAGTTAATTCCTTTTTTTTATTGATGAATTCTAATTTTAATAAAATATTTAGTAACATGTTAATATTAAACTATGACCTAGTATTATGTAAAAACTAAATTTTTTTTAGTGAAACTTTTTAAGGAATTAGGGCTGATTTTTTTCAAAATGCTGAATTGTTTGCATGAACAGGTACGTATTTTAAAATCGTACACATATACATACATCTTATATATATATATATATATATATATATATATATATATATATATA
>JAPDSC010069631.1:0-10902 GCA_026290005.1 Latrodectus geometricus
TTTTTTTTATATTTTAGTTCTAATCTTATTTGTCCTCTTTTAAGATCACCTGTGTTAAGAATCAAAAATCTCTATTTCAAACTTTGATAATAATAACTAATACATGAAACATGAAAAACATTAGTCAAGTCTTATATAATTTGTTATAAATATTTAAGGAAATAAATATGAAACTATGATACATATATATGCTTAAATTATATTTTTTGATTAAATTCAAGAGCATTACTATGTATGACAGAAATATTAAAAGCACTTAACTTATTGATACTTAATAATATCTTAAAAAAAAAAAGAAAAATTAGCAAACAAAGCAAAAATACCCAATTAGTGAATTAAGATAAAATACATAAATTCACTTATATCATTATCTGCATTTTTATTAAATAACACTTTTTTCAATTTCTGAAAAACATAAGCATTTTAAGGATTTATAAGAAAAAGGCAAAATTTCATTACAAGGAGAGAAACAAATACATTATCTATCAAGGAGCTTGACAATATGCAACAAGTTATGCTTGCCACTATAATTTTAAAAAATGTTGTAAATAATGTTAAAATTTTTTACAGAACAATGACTGCGTTGTTGTTACTGAGGACTACAATTTTGAGAAAAACTGTGATCAATAATAAATCAATGAAATGGATGATCCTGTGATATTTAGGTAGATTAAGTAAACAAAACCAGCAGCAGCCTATGTGATTTGTAAATGAAAAGCAAATAACAAATTTGGAATGTTGCCTGAATTGGTAAACAAAATAAATTAGGTTTGGGAGGTTGATGTCCACAGAAAACCAAAAAGATTGCCTTTAAGACCTGTATTCAAGGGGAATAACAACAGGCATCCAGAACTACTATTGTATCAATCAATATCATTCATTAAGATGCCTATCTGATTAATTACCAGTCAAACTACTAACCAAAAGGTTTTTATCATTAAATTTAACAGGTTGGATTAGTTAACATAGGGCAAAAACAAGGAACAGTAGACCATAACCAGTGGAAAGGAGCTACATCGAATACTGCATAAAGATGCATGTGTCCTCTACTTTTTCTATAGAAAGGTCAGGCTCCATGTCTGTCAGCCAAACATTTCCTTCCAAATTGTACTGTGCCAACAATGAAATTCAGAAAAAAGGGGTGCACTGCTTTGCATTTTTCCTGGTATAGTCTGGAACTCTTGGTAACAATGCTTGATAAGGTCAACAGCAAGGTCTACAGAACTATTCTATATGACCATGTACTTCATATGCAGTGGTAATTTTACATTAGGTAAAAAAAATTCTTGTTATTTCCATGAAGGCACCAGTTACACATTGCAAGATTTATCATCATTTACTACAGCATGAATATGATTCAAGGCTTGAAATAGCACAGATAGACTTTATCCCAATCAATCATCCATGGGCCAAATTGAAGAATTGACTTACCACAGGTATTCTCAATGCTCAAAATTACAATGAATGAAATAATCTATCGCCTTCAATTTGAGTGGAAGAAAATATCAATCAACACGGACTAAGATTAATAGGGAGTGAGTCAAGTATATATCTTGAAGATCCTGTTGCTTGGTTTTTTTGTTCGTCACTCAAGGATAATTTTTTGCACATATTGGAGCTATGATTTAAAGTAGATTTGGCTGCCAGCTTGGCACAATTATCAATTGCAGAAACTCCACCAGCTGTTAAAAGTGAATAAACGATTTACTTTTCTCAATTTCTTTTTTGTAGATAGTGTATATAAATCTAACTTTTAGATCTAATATATTTCATACATAAATTAAAATAAGGGCATTCCTTTCATATACATCATACAATTGTTTATAGTTTGCAATCTTATAACAGATCTTTGATAATTTAGTACTAGTCAAAGTTTATTAATTAAAATTATAAATTAAACATAATTTATAAAAATGACTAACTATTCACAATAAGCAAAAAATATAAAAATGTTAGCATATGAAATAATTAAATAATACCTTTGCAAGAAGTTACAGCAGTAAATATATCTTTGAAAACTTGTGCTAATTTTGCAGTTTGCGTTAATTCAGAATTTTCTTCAACAATTGCAAGTCTCCTATAACAAATATGTAAAAAACTTAACAAATATAGAGACCAAAAAAGTTTTTTAATGTAAAAGGAGAAATATTTTATTTCAAGTCAATAAATAAATTCAATAAATAAATTCCATACATATATAAAAATAATACACTTACCTTGTTTTGACAGACCTCAATGTGTTCAGAGCGGTAAATTGAGTAAGAAATGCATCTGAAATTTTGAATAAAGGAAAATATATATAATAATATATATATAATAATAAAATATATAAAGAAAAATGAATATAAAAGTGGGACTAAACATAATTGAATTTTCCCAGTATATAAATAAATAATTTTGCCAGTATATATATAATTTGGCAACAATAATATATTCGTTCATAATTTCTCAGATAATATATTACCAAATATAGAATAATGAAGAACTTATGGATACATGCACTTTCATTAAATATAATTTAATATTAAATTATATTACAGTTTTAGAAACCAAAAAAAAAGTAATTAAAGACCATTTAAAAATTATAGCAAACAAAAACCCATTTTAAAATCTTATGGCAAAATAAATAATTACTATGTTCAATGAATGAAGAGATTGTTTATACATAGTAGACTACTTTTACCAATAGATTTTATGAACTTACATTTGGCATTTTGATAGAGAAATGGGGAAATGATATTACATACTGAATTATGTTATGCTTATTACATTCCAAAAAACATGCCATCATTTTCTCCTATAACTTTTTTAAGCATTTTAATTTAGTTAAATGGATTTAGTCTAAAAGCATCATAGCCCAAACAATTGGCTATGAAGCCAATAGAACTGCCTTTTGGCACTAGGGTTCAAAATGTTGGCCTCTTACATAACTGGGAATTAGGTCAATGTGGCATGAATTTACTTAAACTCTAAGAAAAAAGAAATAAAAAAAAAAAAAACAATATAAGGTGAAAAGACTTTTCTATTTAGGAGTATTTCAACTTCTAGATTTTACAATTAAATACATTGACAGTTTTAAAAGCCACAGTGGGCTGATATGGAAAGGCATCTTTCTTCTAATGAATGCAGCGAGCTCTATACCAACCCATTTGAAGATCTGTTGTGTTTGCTAATGGCCACTGTGGCATGTAAAAAAAGCTGATATCTTCCACAAGTGGAATAAGGATTTAATAAAACAATAATTTTAGAGGTGGGAAACCAAGTTTGGTAAACCAATCTTCTGTTTTACACATACTTCTAAATTATGAGAACCCATTCATTTTCAGGGTTAAGATGGCACATTCATTAGATTCCCCACTATGTAAGAGGCCAACATTTTGAGCCCCTGTGCCAAAAGACAGTTATAATGGCATCATAACCAATTGTTTGGGCTTTCAAAATAAATAAGAATAAATATTGACAGTTTTACACAATAATCACTAAAATTTGCAGGAGTATGCATCAGATCTAGTTCATTATGTAGTGCACTTGTGTTTAACTTTATTAGAATTCAGTTGAAAACAAACTTAGAATTTTTCACAACAAAATTTAACTTAAAGTATAATGAATTTTAAAAAACGTATTTTTACTTTTTTTCACATCTACAAAATAAAAATCTTTTATTTAATGAAAAGTACTTCTGAAGCTTTGAAAAATGGAAAATATATAATTGAATTATATTGTTTATTAATTATATTGTTATAATTATATTATACAGTTTATGAATTGTAGTTATATTAAATATGTGTCAAATAAAACATTTATATTTCAAAATCAAAACAACAGCATATAATAAAATAACATAATAATTTCATAATGCAAATAAAAACATTTACACTATAAAGTAATATAATTATTATAGAACAGAACAAATAACTAGTCACATAGAAATAAAGTGCAAAATATATAAAATTATAACTGTTCAAGTTCTAGAAAATGTCAAAGAAAATGTATTCCTAATCAATAATTAAAATCATTTTTCTTCTTAAATACTATCAATTTAAAATTAAATAAAGTTAAATATTAAAAAAAAATCTGATATAGCTTTACCATGTCATACATTTAATTACTAAATTTATTATCTGCCATTATGCAAACATTTTGATTTCATTCTAATACCTAGCTTAACTGAGATACAAAGCATGTGATGTCAGTTACAAGAATATGAAATCGCAACAGGAAGTAATAAGTAATGAATAAATAATAAGAAATTTCCATATTAATCAATGATGTTCTCAGTTTTTAAGAGACATACAAACCAATTAATTTAATAAGAATTACACTAAATATTTTTGAATTAAGGTAGGACATGATGTCATACTTTTACATAAAATTATCTAAACAAAGTTTACAGGTATTAACTTTGTGATGCTGATATGGAAACAAATGAGAAAAATAAAAAAACGGCGTTTTTATCTCTAATAACATCTATATGAAATAAATAAGCATAATATAATTTAATAAAATTTCAGTCAGCAGACATAATCATCAAATAACTTATTAATAGAAAATATGTATCTTTATTCAGTTATTAACACTATACTACACACAAATACTTAAACAATTAACATTAATTTATAGTAAATAAATATGTTCAAATAAATGTTCAGAATTTCTTACCTTGTTTATTCACAGAATTTTCCCTTTCTGCTTCCTTTTCAGCAACAACACGAGCTTCATCTTTTGCTTTTTTTACTTTTTCATAATTTCTCAAAAGAAATACATGATGTTTTTGAACATAACATCGTTGTTGATGTGACATTGGTTTCATTTGAATAGTAAAAGACTGTCTATTATAAGGAAGGTATTCATTTTTTATATGCTGTGAATGAAAAAAAAATGGCATTTTTTATAATATGAGTAAAACTTTCTATTACATTATTTCAATACAAAGATAAAAAAGATACATTGATATATTCTTATGATAAACTTTAAATCCCAAGCTTGGGCATAATTTAAAGTACAAAAATATAACTGCATCCATTTACATGACTTAGAAAAAGATAATTTCTAAAATTTAGCAAAATAGATTTACTAATCAATATATATATATATATTAGGAAAATATCACACAAAATAAGACATGTACTTATATAACAGTATGACCTGAATCACAAAGCATTGCACAAGTATTCATAGAACACTGTTCAGAAAAAAAATAATAGTTGTAAAAAACATGCTCAGGAAAAATTAGCTTTGATTTTAAAATATAAAAAAGATCTATAAAGTAGACGTTTGAAATACTCGTTAAAATTTCAATTATGATAATCATTAACAGTACTTCTTTCCTACATGTTTAAGTCAAATTTAATTAATTTTATCAGATATTACACCTTTCAAAAGAATAGGACATTTATTCATTAAAAACTCTATAAGATATGTTATGTGGAAGATATGCTTTAAGTAATAAATAAATAATTTTCATTTAAACAATTAAAAATATAATATTAGAAAAAGGAACATTTTTCATTGTTTAATACAAGTTTAATAATTTACATTATCATCTATTTTTTTCAATATTTTAAGAAACAATAAATCAAACTAGATACTTTTAATTATTCTAAATAAATGGCGATTTAGACAATAAAATAATTATAATTAATAATCAATATACCTCTTTTTGTATTTCAACAGGCCTCTCATCTTTCCTTTTTTTTGGACGCCCAGGGCCCTTTTTAGAATCTGCAATAGCTTTGGCAGTTTTCACTTGTCGAACTCTTTCTTTAGTTTGGCTATTAACTTTTTGAGAACGACCACCAATGAAACCTCGACATTTTGAACTACCACACTTGCAGATTTGCTAATATATAAAAAAATAGTTAATGCATTCAAAAATGATATATTGATTTAATGATAACCATTTTTTTTTTAAAAAAAACTTTAGTTGAAATAAAACAAATTCTTACTTGTGTTTCTAAATTGTAATTAACAAAATTATAATCATAGCAGAGTTCTGTATTTGGAAATATATCTCTTAGAGAAAAAAGTCCTACTCTGTAGTGGCCATTCACATACCTAAAAAAATTATGTAATAAAAAACATTGAAAAATACTTTAAATAATTTCATTTTTAAGATGAAGGAGTCATTTAAATAACTTTGTAATTAAGTCAACAAAAAAATTCAATATCAAGATACTGGCTAAAGTTTAATTAGTTTTCAAACATAATTTTCCACATCAATTAGTTCTTAGGAAATTTCAATAATCACATATTTATAGTGTGGTTATAGTTAAAAATTAATAATAATAACCCTATTCAGACTTTTGAATATATATTCTGCTTGATTTTGATGAGATTTCGATTTATATAGACCATGGAAAAAAGACATCTACAATAAAAAGTTCTAATTCTGACTACCAGGGGGAATTGTGGCATCTAAATACGAAAATCTGTCAAAATCATTAAAAAAATTTTTTATTATAAATTGTGCTCAAATTGTGTTCTTCTAACATACATTTTATGTCCAAAGTACATTACAATATCTTCAAATGTAATGGAAAGAAATTTCCCAGAGGTCACAGCAATATGGCATGTAATGCTGATTTTTCAACTCAGGCGAAATCCTGATTTCTCTCCAATAAAGATACAGTTAGAATGGGAACCGTTTAGGAATCCTATAATTAGAAATCATAGATTTAAAAGTTGGGAGAACAAGGAGACCAGCTTTGGATATCACACAATTTTCACCACAGTTAGCATGAAACAGCAGTTTGACATGGTGAGTTACTTTATTTTCCATGAAGATAGTGGTTTGCAAATATTGGCATTCCTGTAACAGAGAAATGATAGTTGAAAATTTCAAAGAAAAATGGTCTAGGAATAAAATAAGCAGTAAATTCACACAATGCAGACACATAATCAGAATGCAGTGGATACTGGTGCAGGACATTAGGAGATGTAACACTCTACATGTGGCAATTTTGAATATTCACAGCTTCATCTAAAAAAAACTGTGCCTCATCTAAGTAAAGAAATTTTTGACGTCACATGTCATTAATTATTATTATTGCCAAAAATCAACAAGCAAAATTTAAGCATGTTTGAAGATCTTAATAGGGTAAGATTTACAACATGTAGGTCTTATATGAATATAATTTTAAACTAGATAGCAAAATTTTAATTCTCTAGACCAAGGAATCATACACTGACATAAAACTGATCAATAATTTGCTGAAAAGTAATGGAAACTAGAGGCTTTTAACCAGAGCAATAGCAATTTCTTCAAAAGTTTCATTTATAACTACTTTTTGCCCTTTTCTTGGCCACACAACTAAGTTTTCAGTTTCTTCAAATTTCATAATCACTTTCAAATTATTCCACGACATGGTCTTTTTTTTTTTTTTTGCTATTCTTTTAAATGATGACATTCAGCTAAGCTATTACTGCCATTATGATAAGTTTTAACCTTTTCGCGATGGACGAATCATATATGCATTTCGTACAGATGCATGTGAGGCCTGCGCGGCTCACTTGTGCACTCCTGGAGAACAAGCCTAGTGAACGGGCAGTGCAGATATGCATTTTAAGCTGAAACAATTTTTAATAGCCACTAGATAGCACTCTGTGTCCATTACATTTAAACTGAACGTAGTTTTAGTATTCTGACCTTCAGATTGTTTATATTCTGGCTGTATTTTGTATTTTGCTCGTCAGCTGTGGTGGGAGGGGAAAATCGTAATGTGAGCGCAGCTCGGCTCTTAACTTTCCACACGATATAAGAATTCTGATAGCTCTTTAAACACTTTTTTGTTTGTTTTTGCTACTATGTGGGGTCTTTTAGTAAGCAAATTTTTTTATGTATTTTCTTATAAATTGAAAGCAAAACATTATTAAAGTCTAGTTTTAATGCTATAAGACATATTATGTAATAATCTAAAATACTACCAAAAATTACGGAGGTAGGACTTAACCTTAATTATTTGCAATTTTTTTTCTTAACTTAAGCCTAGTAGAGCAAAACCTCAGTCCTGTAGCATAATTCGTTTCACTTTCGCTTCATCCTGAGCCCGCATTTTAAACGAAGGCGCCTTACCATGAAAAGGTTAACGGTACACCTTGATCTTGATTTTTCTTCACTGGAAACATGATTTTGATGACAAAAACATAATTTTCTCTCTACAAGTCTTTTAATAAGTTTGACAAATTCATAAAAGGAATTTTTGAACACTGCCATTAGTATATACATTAAATAGACACCTTGTGGTCTATTTAATGTATATACTAAGATTCATCAAACTTTCGAAGGCACATATATTTTACAGGTTATAAAAAGGGTCCCTTTAATTAAAACCATTTATTAAAAAGTGAATACATGTGACATATATTTTTATTAAAAAATATGATCAATTATTTAGTGACAAAGTTATTCCAATGATCTGATACACTCTTTTTTATTTTGTAATCATTTTTCAAACTGAACTATTAACTGAAACATTTTGAACTTATAGGTAAATTAACTCTGTTATACTTTTATGTAAAATAAGATTAAAATTTTTAATTAAAAAATGAAAAACGTTTAGGAAATTTAAAAAAATACAAACTAAATATAATATTTATTATAAATCATTAGGC
This sequence comes from Latrodectus geometricus, assembly GCA_026290005.1. NCBI lineage: Eukaryota > Metazoa > Arthropoda > Arachnida > Araneae > Theridiidae > Latrodectus > Latrodectus geometricus. The sequence goes on from JAPDSC010069631.1 coordinate 8,611, forward strand.
AGCATCAATTAAATAAATTGCAAATAAATATTTTTCAATTTACAAAGAAATACTTTGAGATTTATACATAGTGTCCAGTCATAAATACTGCAGTGATTTTCTCTGAGTCAGATACATAAATTCAATTAAAAAATATTTAAAATAATATCATAAAATTAGTGAAACCAACAAATGTATGCTTGTAAAACTAAGAAAATATAGCTTTTAAAATGGCCTATAAGTTTTACAATTAAATATTTTCAGTAAATGTTTTTCTTCACATTACTGCACAACACCAAAGAAAATTAAATGCTGCACAACAAATATTGTCTAAACCAGTGTTTCTCAACCGCCGGTCTGCAAAAAATATTTACGGTCCGTGAAATATCCAGCTTTTACAGGCCGACCACCGATACACTACCTACATTATAATAATAATAGTTTACTATTTTAAAAAATAATGTAATCTTTGATGAAAAATAAAACAAACTGGCAACTATGTACCTAATCGCGTTTCATAAATTGCCGTTTATTTTTAAGTTTCTTTATTATTTATTTTTTAAAGTAATATTTAATTACTAAATTACATAATTAAAATACATTAAAGTAGTTTACTACTTCCTACAGTATTTCCTTATTGTAATTCTTCATTAAAAGAAATTTAAATAAATCTCAGGATTTTCCTACTTTATCAATTAAGTAGTTATTTATGAATTTAATAGCATACATTTAAATTTATACATTTCTGCTTTACAAAAATTATCAAATATCCTCAATTTCTTACAGATTTTAATTAACATAATAATTTAGAAATACAAACCATTTCTGCATTTCACAGTTTGGTTCACATGAATGGTTGACAAATCGACCTTCCCCAGCTAAACGATAGCCATCTATTACAGTTCCAGAATCTAAACTCAAACAATAATGGTGTTGATCATTACGGTAGCGTTCTGCCATACGATGACGAAATTCTGTATCACTGACAACTTCTCCAACATACTCCAAAATAAACTCACCTAAAATAATGGCAAATTTAGTGACATTAAAAGAGATTGCTAAGAATGTGGGGTAATATAAAAACCTTACATCTCACTTTCAATTAAAATCTGAACTCAAATATTATCATATATTACAGTAAAAAATTCAAGTTTAAACAGGAACAATTGAATCACTTTTTAAGCATATGAACATAATTAAGCGAGGAAAAAATTCAAGAAAAATCAGTTATATACCAGCTCGAATAAATTCTGTAGTTCGTATGCCCCATCCTCTATCTCTAGTCATGAAACGTTCTAAGCCAGGACTCCATTCATGTTTGAATATCCTTTGATTTGAACACTGATCTTTACATGGACACATATTAGGTGTGCATTCAACATACATCATTCTAAAAAGAAAACATTTATGAAAACACTCAATAATATTTTTATGGTTTTGTATAGCCTATTCATAAAGTGTTAAATGGAAATTTAATTTAAATGCAACATCAATACAGTGAAAAAATTTTATATTATAAAATGCAAATAAATGCAAACATAATATAAATAAGAAATTTAAAATTTTGAATTTTACCTGTTTAAACACTCAGTACCACAACCTTTCTTTCTCTGATCTTTTGGAGGCACACAGTTACATGACTGATCATCACATTTTGAATCAGGTTTAATATCAACATATACATCTAAAAAAATATAATTTTATAAAATTTTAAGGAATGTGTAAAGTTTATGGAATACAATTTTAGCAAGTTTATTTCAATTGATTAGTTTAAGGGCATAAATGAATATGTATTATTATTGAATAAGCATACACAATAATTATTCAGAATATAAATAATGCAAATATATTTTATAGTGATGCTATATAAACACGTTGCTATTTGTATTGATGCTTTACTAAAATATATTGATGTTATATATTTTTCCATTGATGATACACAGAACTGAAGCTTTAGTAACGTAATAATAATTTTGTCTAATTGGTTATGAAATAAACTTCTATATAACTTCTACCTTATGTTTGAAAATGTCTTTAGTATCAATTTGAAATTGTACAAATGGTTCTAATAATTTAAAATCTTTTATGAAAATATAACATTTAAACAGTCACATTTTGATATGTCAGTATTAGATGGATTACACAATGTTAGAAGAAACTGCATTTTACTTAAGTTATTAATTAATTTAAAGACCTAAAAATTTTGCATTGCATCATAGAAGAATTATACCATAGAACATTGGAATAATCTTTTTAAATAAATTCCATATATATATATATATATATATATATATATATATATATATATATATA
>JAPDSC010069631.1:10912-23815 GCA_026290005.1 Latrodectus geometricus
ATATATATATATATATATATATATATATATATATATATATATATATAAGCTAAAGTTAAATTTTAAAAATCTGACAATTTTTTCGAGTTCTCACTAATGCATTAAAAATACAATCACAATAAAATTTTTCTTTAGGTATGAAACAATTCTGTTATATTTTGTTACCAAAAAATATAAACTATAGTAAATATGTAAAAATATTTATGTAAAGTTTACAAAAATTTAATGAGTTTTTTATGTCACAAAAGAAAACGTAGATATTTATTTTAGCCAATAAATTAAATCTTAAAACAATATAAAAAAAAACAAGAATTGATCATATGTAATAAAAAAAAATAATCTAAAATTATCAAAAACATAATGAAGATAACAATATAATTTTTATAAAGCATTTAGATGCATATGATGTAATTGATGAATATTTTTTCCATTTCATTCTATAAATGATTATTAGAAACTAATTTAACTACTTTAGAAACTTTTTCATTAACAAAATCTAGTTTATAGCTACATCCTTTTCAATGACTAAAGTTAACATAATTTTTAAATAAATTTGTAGCCTTCAATAGAAAGTAAAGAACTTGCTAAAACCTCTTGTTGCTCTAGATTAAAATGCATAACATGTGTATATTAAATTTTATTAATTATAAAAGTTGAAATATTAATGCTATATTTTAAATTAACTAATTGTTTCAGTAAAAATGTATAGATTGTCTAAAAATTACAAATTGCTTTTCTTATAATTAAAATCCATTAAAAATTTGAAATTATATTATATGCATTGCTTTAATTTGTAAAATGATAATTTTAACTGAAAAATAGATAATTGCTGTAACATCCATCTCACATTTTCTGTTATTATTATCACAAATTCAACCTTTTATGGAAAACTTAAATTAAAATCCTACATTGAAGCTAATTCAATTTGCCTAATAACCCTTCAATGAATATTTAATTTGATAGGTAAATTCTTAAATAATTTAATAATTATTATTTAGTAATACTATTTATTTTAATAATAAACAATTTTTGTATACTTCCAAGAAAATGAAAGAAATTAACATGGTATGAATATCAAGAGCACATTTTCAATATCCATTTACACATTTTGAAAAAGATAAATTAATTTTAAATAGATAATACTTTATTAATTTTTATTAACCTAATTTGATCTGTAGTGATTGTTATATGAATTAATGTAATGGCTCTTAAATAATTTAAATTGATTATTTAACAGTCATTATCATAATAGTCATAAATTGATTATTTAACAGTCACAGTCATTATTTTTAATCAAGTTTGAACAAACATCACTAATCAAATCAAACTAGATTAAAAGTAAATAGGATTAGATTTTAAAATTAAAAAAAAATTAATGGCTCAATTCAAATCAAATTAAAAATATCTGAAATAATAAATTAAAAAGACATTGGATAATATAAATTGCTTTACCACACAGCTTTAGACTTCATAATTCAATTAATAACTATACAAGTTAACAAAAGTGCATCTTTATTTCCTTATCAAAATCTTTCTTGAATTATGTTATAGCCTTGCTTATATGTTATTAAAACACAATAAATTTATATTTTAATTATTTGCTGTCAATTTCATTAGAAGTTATACATAAAAGAAATTAAAAAAAAAATGTATGATTAACAGCATTATCTAACAAAAAATAAATAAATAAAAATTAAAGTTTAAAAACAGGAATTAAAATTTTCGAGGAGTCAATCCTAATTTCTAAAATTCTTAGAATAAAATAATCATTTTTTAAAGCTTTATAAATTCTGAATATTAATAGGACAAAATTTTATTAAAAATATTAATGCAAAATCAGCTGTTTTCAATAACTTAATTTACATCATTTATGAAACACTTTAAATTAACAAAAAAATAGAATAAATTAATAAAGATCAATAAAAAGAAATGTTTAAACATCTAAGAATCATTACTTGTATAAAGTATCTAAATATAAATATACTTACTTGTTCTAATTTTCTTATAATTATTGCTTAACTCATCATTATAAACAAGCTGAAAATTAAAGAAAAGAAATTTCATAAGTATGATAAAGAATATTCATACTGGAAGATAAAAATGTTTTAAATTAAATAAATATAAAAGATCTTAGTTAATAATAAATTATTTGAAAAGAAGTAAAATTTATTTAATAAGATCTTATATTTTATTGTTCATATATGCAACAACATACATTTAGCATACATGCTGCATGTACATCTACATATATATGCAACAGAATATAATAAAACTTAAAATATGTCTATTATAATAAGCTTTTTGTTATTGTGGCCATTATTTATTTTGTTATTTACATTTGTTAAATTAGCCATTTCTCCATAACTAATAACAAAAAGTTTATTTTCACAAAATTCATTGGAAAATTAGAACTATGCTAGTACATTTTCAAAATTTACATATAAGCTGAAGAAGTTTGAATGCTGTAATAATATACTATAATAAAATGTAATATATTAAATTAAAATGTATTATGAAAACAATCAGGGAATAAAAATGAATTATTTTAGTTGAAACTACGAAAATACACTCAAACCTGTTTAGCGCAGTCCTTTTTTGTGTGGTAAATGAAAATTCCAATCAAACTGGAACATAATTGATGAAATTATCAATAAAAAAAATGAGATGATTTGGTTGGCACTTAGTTTTTTTCGATTTTTCATAAGTATTTCACATTAAAACAGTATTGAATCTACCAATTGCAAACATATTATTGTTATCCCAGTGTAAACTTGATTTATATATCCAATGTTTACAAGTTTAATACTGCTGTATATATATATATATATATATATATATATTTGTCAATGGTATTTGTTTATCTTTCAATCAAAATACTCATATTATTATTGTTCACTTTTATGCTTTACCTTATTGAAGGATTGTTATCTTCCAATGTACAAGCCATGTGTCATGATTTTGTTTAAAAAAAGAATTCTTAGCTATTTTGCAAGGTTTTAAGATATTTCCTATGTAAGAATTTTTTAAGCAGTTCCAATTCACTGTATAAAAAACTTTTTAACTGTGTTGTAAAAAAATGTTTTTGAATACTCGTGAAATTTGATGCAATTTTATTTAAAAGTTTTCTTTTATGTGGCCAGTATCCACAGAACAATAGGTTTAAGTGTAGATCTATTCTAGAATTAAAGCTGGTCACAAGTCATAATAATTAAATTAATTCTAATTTGCCCCATACACATTTTACAGATTGTTTTCAAAACATAAAAATTTAGTTGCTTCAAAAACTTAAATGCCCTTCAGCTATAAATAAATTATTATCTTCTAAAATTTAAACATCTGTATGCAACAAAAAATAATCATTCTAGAAACTACTAGAAAATCTTAATACATAAAATAAATATATATCTGACTAAAAAATAAGTAAAATACAAAGATACTATCAAATAAAATGTATAAAAAAAATTTCTTACGAGACATAAATTTGACAACAGTTAACATATATGCTCAATAAAGAGAACTTTCAGTCAATTTGACTTAGCAGTACAGTGTTTGGAGCGTCCTGTAGTGCATTCTAATAGTCAAAATAGTACCAAACTTAGTATTTAGACTAATCAAGACACGGGAAAAAGGATTCCATAAAAAAAAGTTTTAGTTCAGAAAATTACTGCTATGGAATTTTGTGACGCTGCTGTAGCTTACAATAATGAGAATTGGAATAAAAAATGGGTATCAAAGAAAAATGTAAATGTTGCACCAGGACAACACTAGTTATAAAAAAGCAAGTAGTAGACAGCTCTGACAAATTATCTCAGCTGAAATAAATGAATCGCTAGTACCCATGCTTCTCATGTTACCAGAATGTGCGTTACTGGTGAAGCTGTATTACATGAATCAATTTAATGCATCCGCAGCTATTCGGGAATTTCAAAATAGAAAAAAATTACGAAAGGGGCCTTTATCGCTGAATGGTCTTAAGAGGTCTTAAGTTTGAGGAAATGGGATAACTGACCATTCGCGTTAAGAGACGATGTAAACCAGTATAAGAAGATGTAATAACTGAAATGGCAACTGAAATTGTCGAAGGATCACAGGGGCTATGGAAAACGTTGCGCACAGGATGCAGTGTAATTTCTGAGAACGGCACTCATATTGAATGTGGTCTAATTCCTCACTGGGAAAGTTAATGTAACTGTATGATTGTATGTGTTAGTATTTTTCTTTTCTCACATTTTATACATTGTATAGCGCAACAAAATGCCCTAAAGTTGATTTATACATGATTAATTTAACTAAACCTTAACAGCTTCCCTCACAAATTTTTTTGAAAAAAAATTGCAAAAAATCATCACATTTTTTTTATTTTATTATTAAATATAAGGAAACGAAACAAAACAAAATATGTAGGTTTTAAGTTGAACTTTTAATTTTTTACATGTGTAAAAGCATGTAGTTTTAATATTAGTTTAGTATCCCGAGTTATCTCAGGCAAATGGGAAAAAATTAAATATTAGTCTTATTATGATAGTTTTATAAACAAGGGATAACACAAAGTGATGCCTGACATTTCATACACTGATATCAGGTCTCTTTTCTTACTGCCTTACCTCCGGAATTTCTTTTACAAGAGCACATTGTACATTGTCTCATTGGATTTGATTCTTTTTTTTTTTTTCAGTAGTAGGAATAGCATCTGGAAAATGCCTTGACGTTATCCTGAGTGGTGAAGGACTAATGATGGGTCTTCCTGGTGTGGCAGAAAACTCGTCATAATGATTTTCTGAAATTAGTTTTTCAATCAGTTCCATTCTAAATTGTTTAGATGATGGTGAACTTTCTGCTTTACAGTACTAGATGTAGGAATTTCGCAAGGCCAAATCCAATAAATGGAACAAAATCTTCTGATAATTTTTTCCCCACTTTTTTTCGATTCAGAATAAGCAGCAAAATGCTGGTCGACTTTATCTCTCATTTATTTGTCATATCCTGCATTCCGATTGTATTTATTGTGGAAATTAGACTAACATCATTATCTTTCCATTTCATGACTATTGCTTTCCCTCTTTGATACCCAATAATTTCTCCTTTTTTTCAATTTTTTTTTCTTTAGACCTCGAGGTAAATCTTTTCTATTCAATCGGAATGTTCCACACACATCAGTCTTCCTTTTCAACTAATGTATCAGCCAAACCTGGCGAATTATAAAAATTATCCATGGTAAGACAATATCCTTTGCCCAGCAGTGGTTTTGTAAGAGTCATTACAACTCAGGCTGACATAGGAAGATTATCAAATGAATTATCGGAATTAGTTTCAATCTTACTGTATATAATGGCATTCCACACGTACCACTCTTAGATTTGCATAGTAAATAACTTTTTATTCCAAATCACGCTCTCTTCAAAGGGATGTACTGCACCCACCTAAGTCTTTCTTCATAAAAAAATAAAATTTCATCAATTGTTATATCTTGTTCAGGTATGATCGCACTCTGAAACTTCTCAAGTAAATGCAGCAGAATTGGCCATATCTTATTTAGGTTTGGACAAGGATGTGTAATTGCATCACATGCATCATTGTTGCTGAAGTGCAAGTTTTGCTTTATCTTACAAAATTGTCTGTACGACATTGTTTTTGCAAAAAATAGTGTATTCCACAGTTGATTTTTACTCTAATAATCTTGCAGATCTGGTTTTTTTATACCACATTGGAGAACAGTTATTCCCAAAAAAACTCTTATTTCATTTTGAGAAGTAGAACACCATGGTTTTGAATGAAAACTATGAGCACGCTCTTCTGCATATTGAATAATTTCAGTTGTAATGTCGATCAATTCATTATCAAAATATTTATAGAAAAATTCCAAAACATTACAGATAACAATATTGAAATTCATACCTGCGTTAGCAGTAAAAGCAAAATGAACAGGTGCAGATGGCACTTTCGTTTTTAGAATTGTACACCATTGACAAGCTGCTGTCAAATCGTCTTAATCCGAATCACTTGAACTGTCTTCTTCAATAAGGCTACATACAGAAGAATCACTTCCAATATTTTCAATGTCCACCTCTTCATAATCACCATTTGGAAAATCATCACTTTCACTATCTTGCATCATCGTCATTATTTTACTTCTTTCAACGCAACTATCCTCCTTTGTACATTACTAATCCACAAGCCATCTTATACTATACGATAGAGAAACACGTGACCAATCCCACCAACAGAACTGTGAAATCAATGAGATTTGGCAAACTGCCAAATAAAGCTGAATATTTTCTTTCATTTCCTCCAGGCCGAGTAAAAACATGATAAAACTAATTGTACTGACAAATTCTGCTCCACCCAAGTTTTCTTGGGATAATAATTAACTGTAATGTATAAGAAACCGAGATAACTTGGGATAATCAGGCAAGCGGTTAAATAGCTATATTAAACAATTAATAATAATTCTTTAACATTTTTCTAACAAATACATAGAATTCACATACTTTTTAAATTGATTTATTTTTAAAATAAAATAGTATAAAATGGATAAAAAAAAAAGACAAGTATAACAACTTATTTTTTATAGACATTGTTTGATTTTTTAGGTGATAAAGATTAAAAGGTATAGTAAATACTGATTTTCACAATAGTATTTGCTAAGGGAGAGAGAAAAATCTATTAGGTTGGGGAAAAAGAAATCCATTATTTTTACGTGAACTTTTTGTAACTTCTTTCAGATTCGCTTTGTAAAAAGGTTTAAAACAGATATGTAGATTTTTAGTATGTATTTGTTGATTTGTGATTTTTAGTTGTATCTACAAATAGAGATGTAGATTTTTAGGTCTAGTGCGAAGCTACGACTGCTGACATGCTGTCAAGTTAGATAATTTTTGATATTTTATAGACATTCTCGACGATGTTGTATCCATGCGAGGTGCATCTTTAGCATCCAAATACCCAAACAGAATCGACGAAACCAAAATTGTGCGTAACTGGTTGTTACAGTCATATATAGGACAATAAACACCTTTCATAATTTTAGCCACCTGGTTAGCATTTTCGCCATTATAAAAAAAAAAAAAAAAAACTAAAATGTATCGAATTTTCTGTTTGTTGTCTTCTATTTTTAAAACCTTGTACTCATAACTGAATTAATCAAACAAAAAACCACAAGAGAATATTTTAGTGTCAAATGTCACCTTTTCAATGAGCATAAATTAAAATTGTTTGATAGATACCTCACGAGATAGCGATCACTACAGACGTCTACCGAAAAAATAATGGATAACTTTTTCCCCAACCTAATATTTAATTTTTTAATGCCAAAGTTCCTTACAGAAGTTAGTTCAACTAATTTGTTTTCATTTAAAAAGGTTATAAATCATAGCCATTATAGAAAATATTACATCCTAACGAGTTAAGGTACATCCCTTAAAAATTAAAAATTTATTGCATATCTTTTTATTCTTGACCAATGGTAATATTTTATAGACACTTTGTGAAAGAAAATGAATACCAACAAAACGTTAAGAAAAATATTGACATTTAATGTTTTCATACTGCTTTTGTTACTGGCATTTATACATATTTTCTCAACTGGTATATTTGCATAATTGCAATATAACAATTGTTTTTATCATTTTTGAAGGAAATAGCAGATTATTGCTTCATTTAAGGCTCTCAAAAATTTTGAAATAACTGACATTTTTTAACAACCTAATTTATCTCTGTATTATTTTAAGTAAGTCCATCGTTCTAAACTTAATTTGATTCAATATAATTTTTATAATGCACAAATATCTATCACTTGTTCTACCATTTATAATTAAAACAATCACAGAAACTTTTATGAATTATGGCCTGCAAAAATTTCAACTATTTATATTTCATACAATATAATTATAGTAACATCAAGAAATCTCGTATCAGAATAATTTTTGCTTTAGTTAGACAGCCTCTGATAACATCTTAGTAGATTTTGAACCATAATTAAAAATCTTTTCAGGTATATATATTTTAAAAGTATCACAAAATATGAAACAAATATTAAAAATAAAATTATGAATAACAAATCCTTTGTAAAATTTCATTGAATAATATAGAGAAAATTCATTAGATTTCAAATTTAAGCATAACCAAAAGCCATTTCCTTTATTAAATTAGACACAACAATAATATATCCTATTCCCAGTTAAACTTTTTAATTTTTTATAAATCAACTCATTTAAAAACATTCATTTCAAACATTGATCTTGTTACAATAAAATGTTAGGTTTTCACACAAAATATTATAAAAAACATAACTGTTAGCATTGATAATAATAAATATTTGTATTTAAATTCATTACGATTTTGTTAATAAATTAAATATCCACTGGAATATCTAAATTTCAAAACAGATGTCACATTACATAAATCAAAATACTAACTAGATGAAATCAATAATCATTGACTTCTAGAAAATACAACCATTCAAGTATATAATAAATAGAATTACATGCAAATTAGAATTCTTAAACTATAATTTACTGTTTTTACAATTTATTGACAAATATATAATTAATTATGTAGTATGCAATAATTCAATGAAAATTATGCTATGTGTTCATTGTTTGTTAAAACAAAAAGTAATTTATAACTTAGCTCATTTTTTTTACCATCTAGTTTTAAAAAATAACAATTTGAAAAATTAATTCCACTTAGAATCTGAATGCTTCAATTAACAAAAAATAAATTTTATAATTTGATTTTGATTAGTTTAATTATTTTTGTTGTTGCAATCAATTGTATAAATACATTGATGTAATTGCACGATTTTAAAATATTAATTTATTTGCACCTATTTTAAGATATATTTAAATTAAATTTCTAAATTTTATACACTGAGTTGAAATTAAATAGTAACAATATAGAAAATTTTTTAAGTAAAAAAGAAAAAATTATTATTTTGCAAAAGAATTATTTTTTTATTCAATACTAAACAACAAAAAGGTGATGCCCAAATATATAAGGGATAAATGTGAAATGCGATTCTCCATAACTGTAATTTTATAAACCTGAAACTGTACACAAATTAAATATATTTTTAACTAATTTTATGCCATGAAATTTAAAAATACATACTTAATAAAAAAAATTTCGAATCTAAACTTTTACAAGCCTTTTCTAGCTAATGAACAAAATAATTATCACAACTAAATTTTATTGAAGTTTTAAATTGTAATATCAATAGTTACGATTTAATAAACTTTATTTGAAACAATTTAATACATAAAATACTTACTTGTTTGTTTTTATAAAGCCACCAAATATCATAAGCTAATTTGAATTCACATCTTTTCTCTCTTAAATATCTTCCAACATGTATAGGAGAAGGTAACAAACCATAATCATGATCTTCAGGTATATATTCTTTGATTTCCCTAGACTTAGATTTTTTGCTGCTTTTCTTGGGTGGTGGGCTAAAATAAAGCAAATGTTGCAAAATAAGAAACAATTCTATATATTTTTGCATCAAAACTGAGTTTGGTAGTCATTTATAATTAAATATGAAGCATTACAATTAACAAGAAAGTACTAATTATTTTGTTTTTCTAACTATCATTAGTCAGAAGTGATACATGAATGTCATTCATTTATTTATTAAATAGTACGAAAATTTTGAAAATATTTTCATACTGTTTATTAAATGCATCAGTACAACTAAAGAAAATATTTTTAATAAAATATAGTACTTTTATTCTAATCCATAGAAAAATCAGTTTCTTTTTAACTATATATATCTAACTGATTTACAGCCTCAGCAAGCTAAGTAACATAATTGCAAAAAAGTTAGAAATAGTATATACATTCTACTGACAAATTTTTTTTTTTATTTAATACAATTATATGAACGGGTACAGATGTAAAGATATAGATTCAGTCTCTATACTAAAGAGTAATGTATCAAATTCAATAGAAATTCTCAACCAATGAAGAAGTAACAAAATCAACAACTTATTATTTTTCTCAATGCATACAAATGAAAGAACATTTGAGCCTACATATATTTAATGTGTATAAAGCTCAGTATAGCAGTCTATGGTTGGGTCAAGGAATATCAAACAAGAAAAATTCCTCTATGGATTAAAATTTGAAACTTCTCTCAAACCACAAGAAGCATAATAAAGGGACAGAAAATGAACATTCTAAATACTGTTTGACTATATTCTAATAATAACAGAATTAATGCCCCCTGTGGCCCAAAATAGATAAATTACAAATAAATATAATTTTAAAAATGATTAATCACAAATAATATTGAAAGAACATTAACTTCAATCTGATGAGTACAATATTAAGGCTTAATAATTTCTTCAAACTATTAATATACATTAGAAATCAAATTCAGGCAAGCACATGACTATTTTTACCAAAATAGAAAATTATGTGGTTAAGTTCTCAAATACACAAAATTACACAAATCTAATGAAGAAACAAGAAAAAGAAGGGAAAAAAAGTAAAGGCAGACACTTTCTCCCAAACATGAAAGCTTTTTCACTGACACAAGATAGAATTTAATACTTCAAATATGTACGTTTTCTATGAAAATTATTCAATGATAAAGCATACTGAAAGGCAAATAACTAGTTCATAAAATGTACAGAAATATTAAAATTTGGCACAAGTTTTTAACTGAATAAAATTTATATATATAAAACAAGAAAGCAATATAAAATTTAGTCACAAATATTTCACCACAGTAATAAGCCTAAAATTATGTACAAGAACTTTAGTTCATTACATTTCACAATTTGTTAAGTTAATATTTTTATTATTATTTATTCATGAGTGCCACTTTATTTATCAACCAAGACAGAAATTCAAAAGTAAGTCAGAAAAGAGGATTTTTTGTTAGATAAACCATTATAAGCATGATTTTTCAATTTAAAGCAAATTTTCAAGGAATCAGTCATTAACTATCTTTTGTTGTATTTTATATTTTTTAAACCAAAAAATCAACTTTACAATTGCTCAATTTTAAGATTAAATCCTTGTTCAATTGTATATGATTTTTATAGCTGTTATTAAAAATGCTATATTATTAAAGATCACATATCATTTGAATGAAATTTTTACAATTATTCTATATTTAATTTTCACAAATAAATTTGAAAAAACTGGGGCTTTTAAATTTCAAACCAATTTCTATATATGAACAATTTTTCATATGTTTTCATTTCATTTTCCCAAAACCTTCCACTTTTTCATAGAAACATCAAAAAAATAACTTTAACTAACACTACATAATAATATTTTACAAAGAATGAAACTTATCTTCAGGAGAGATAAGTGACAATATGATTATTCATATTAGCTTATTTATGTACATTGACACAGTCATCATAATATTGTTACTCATTTCTCATATGGACAATAAAGAAAGAATCATACAATGATTTCAACCTAGATTTTTTATCAACACATTAGAAGCTTACAAAATAAAAATGAATAATATTAAATATTCCGTTATCATATTAAGAAGTAGAAGAAACTTTAAAATGATTTTTTTGAATTATTATGAATTCTGATTTTATTATATAATTTTTTTTAAAAAAAATAAATTTCTGAATTTAATTTTTAATTGTTTTATTACAATATATTTTACACAAAACAAAATTTCTTCAATGAAAGTTTTATATCAGTGATAAACACCATTTCAAGTGTGCATGCATGAACATAATTAATGTATAAGTACTATCTTTAAAAATAATCAAACTTATGCATAATTATTGAAGTACCATAAAGATATTTTTAAATTATAAATAATTAAAATTTTAAACATGATTTCAAAACAACATAAAACGGGAGAGAGCAGAATTTTTAGGGTAACGAGCTACTTTTAACATTTATTTGTCTCATAATCACCTTCAATATTAATCAGGGGCTAAACATGTATATTTTTAGGTATGCAGATCATACAATTTAGCATTGGCGATCATTCCAAAATGTCTTGGCATTCCAGCAGTCCAATGCAGTCTCCTTATTACCCACTTTTGATATAAAAAGTCAAAACTAAGATTTATTTTTATAGAAAAACTTAAGGATAAAAAACAATAGATATAGTTTAATAAACACTAAAATTGTATATAACAGTTTTAAAAAGACTCTTACCAATCTTGCTTAAAATGCACTGAATAAAGACCAGCTCGTAAAAATTTCTTTTTGGGAAAATGAGTTTCTTTTCTACGTGCTTTCCGAGGATCCACAGGTGCTGATCTCCTACCAGATGATGGTTCAGTTACTTGAATTACTTGTTGATATCTGAAACATTTTATTAATAAATCATAAAAATCTTAAGTATACTATTATAGTTTTAGGTTAAGCTACTTCAAAAAAAAATTTTCATTCAAATCAAATTAAACAACAAATTTATTTTATACACATTACTTTGAGTTTCTTAGTTTTATATTAGTATTTAAAAAGATATTTTAATGAATATATAAATTGTTTGTGACTAAAAAGTTATAAAAAACTATTATAAAATTAAAATCGGTAAACTAAAATCTAACATATTTAAAAGATACCTTAGTGATAATTTTTTACTGTTAGGAGTTAATAAAATTTTTAACTTAAAACAAAGAAATTATTTCTTAAATTAAAGGGAAACTATCAAAATAGTAATGTCTAAAACTGATTTCAATTATAAATATGATTTCTTTTTGCGGTGAACAGAATATGATAAGATGCAGAAATAAAGAAAATATGTTTTTCAAACAAACAATTTATTCGCAGCTGTCAGTCACACAATGATCCTTATTTCAAATGGAAGTAGTTACAAAGACTATAAAAATCTATACAATTCCTATAATGAAGAAACTAAAATAACATTTTTCAAAATTCTTCCAGACTCTGGATCTAACAGATTGAATAATTTTC
>JAPDSC010069634.1:0-18976 GCA_026290005.1 Latrodectus geometricus
GATTTGGAGGGTTTCTTTCAAGAAAGATTTTATAGTTATTACTGTTTAGAATTGTCATTAGAGAACATGATTTCAACTCCTGCGATATTTATGCATTATTGTAATGGATTTAATAAATAAATAAAGGTAAACACACAAATTCAATAAATCCTTTTTAAATTTTAAATATATAAAAAAAAAACTATAATGCCATAAAATATTTTTTTAATAAAAACTTCATTACTTATTAAATTAATAAAATCATTCATTCTGTTACAAAAATTTATGAATTAATAATAATACAATTAGAAATCTGATGACATACAGATCAGTAGCAAGGTATTTTATACAAAAAATGGTATTTGTACATTTATAAGATGTCATACTAGTTAAAATCAGCCAATGGCAAAATTTAATTTGCCCCACCAATCCAAAATGAATTCCTGAACATTTTATAATAACAATTTTGAATTTAAAAGGATAAATATGAACATGCATTTATTTTTTTATTTAACTTTGTTAATATCTTTTCTCATTGCATTCCTAATATTTTGTATATTTTAAATTTATAATGGTTCTATTTACAATTCCAAATTAAATTTATTTCAATGTAAAACAAACAGAAATGAAAATTTTTTTATTTTTCTATTAACTGTATTTAACTGACTTTATGAATGATTAATTTTTGTAAGATCACCAGAATTATTATTTTAAATAATAATTTCTCTAAGCATGTTTCTATAAAACTAATGACAAATAAATGTGATTAAAACATTTCGCCAGTAAAAATTCTTGAAATAGCAAATAAAGAATGTAATAACTAAACTTAGATAATTTCATGTTATAATGTAAATTAATAAATGAATTTAAAAATGGTTACTTCCTAGCTATGATTGCTTACTCTTAAATAAAGTGTGGAAGAAAATATAATTTTAATAATGTTCAGAAAAAAATATTGGATTTAACATCAAGTTGTGAAGATAAAATTATTTTAGTCAACAGAATGCATTATATTGGCTAGTAATATATTTTGTAATTTTTTCATTGTGCACTCATATTACTTGCAAAATTTTATAAGCGATAGTTTAAAAAAATAAAGAAAATTTTA
Organism: Latrodectus geometricus; assembly: GCA_026290005.1. NCBI lineage: Eukaryota > Metazoa > Arthropoda > Arachnida > Araneae > Theridiidae > Latrodectus > Latrodectus geometricus. The sequence continues at coordinate 1,088 of JAPDSC010069634.1, forward strand.
AAAGAGATTTAAATACTGTAGAAATTGTATTGGTTCATTACTAGACATAAAACATTTAGAAAAGGATACTTTATAATGGCCAAATTTATATTGGAAATAAAATATATATTCATTGGTATTATTCAGTAAGAAAATATTGAACTTAAATATACATAATTTTGTCACATTATTACAATGATTAGAATTGAGAAAAACTGGATTATTAGACTCTTTACGAAGCCATATTTTTTTAATTTTTAATTTTATAAATTTACAAGATCTTTCAAAATACATTTATAATTCTTATATATCTATTTAAATTTTATTCTATGAAAAAAATGGAATTCATTATGTATAAAATTACTGCAATAACGAGAGAAATTGCCCTATCATTTACAATATTTAAGTATTTTGCTTGTTTAAATATATCCTTTAATAATGAAAATGTTAATGATAGTAAAATACATGAGTTCAAAATATCATAGACATAAAATTAAGAATATGGACAGTAAAATTAAATGTAACCAAAAAAATATGAATATTTTGTTTCCTGTAGGAAACAATTGCAATAAATGCATACTTGGGTAGCAGAATTTTTAGAATGTTGAACTAAATGGCTACAAATTTTACAAACTATTGGAGGAGGTTGCATAACTTGTAGAATATATAATAATCTAGACAGAATATGAATGTGAAGAAAGGCTGAAGAATATGAAACAAAAACATGTACCTAAAATTGTTAAAACTTATAAATTGAAGAATGAAAATATTATTCAGAAATATTAATAAAATTTGTTCTTAACATAACTGCAACTATACATCAATAAAATAATTATCAAGATTAATGAACAATGGTGAGACAAGATATTTGACATTATATTACTAATGAAAATTAAGAAAGATATAAGGCTTTTCTAAAGTAATGTCACCAAAGGTAATTGTAAAAATTATAAAATCCTAATAACAACAAAATTATAAAATCATAATAGCAAAAATTATATTATTATAAATAAATAGAATTATTTATAAGACATGAACCATGGAAAAAGGTAATTATTTTTCATGGTATTTAAAATATGGAAATAATTAAGATAAAATATTTTACTTACTTGTATAACATCAAGTTTAATCAAATCTCCTTCAATTAATTCCTCTACATTTATATCTGATTCTTTCAAATCTGTAGGTTCTATGTCAGGTACAAGGTGTCCGTTTAACCAGCAAAATATCCTATTTAAATAAGCATATAATAAAGATATAAAAATAATATAAATTATGTGTACATGACTATAATATAAAAATTGTGTAATATAGTTTAAGTGGATTCCAAACCACTACACACATCTGAATGAGATTTAAACCCATGAAGGTTCAAAAAAAGGCCAGAGTGCTAACTATAAAGCTGTCAGCTTGGGATAAAAATTGCTAACAAGTTCAACAAGAATTCATTTTAAACAAAAACATAAAATTACACAAAATTATGAAAATGGGGAGAGATATTAAAAGAAAACTACATTAATCCTGCCGCAAGTAAATAAAATGGCCAAACCCTAATGCCTATGCAATTTGAAGCAACATTTTTTTTTTTCAAAATAGCTCATTAAACGAAAAAAACTTAAAATCAAAAATCTTTTTATCTGACTATAGAAATTGCATAACTCATTATAAGTAATTACTTTATAACAGATCCTTAAGTATGTCCTAACTAAAAAATATTTATTTATCATAAGTTTTGACACTGTTATTTTCTTGAAGTTTTATTGCAAACTTTATTTTTTATTAACAAAAATACAACCATTATCTTCATTTTTTTTTCTTAATTATCTAATATTTTCTTTTAATAGCATGATTGCTTGATCCACTGAGTTTTAGATATGTTTAAAACTACTATCTTATTCAGTTTAATAAATATAATTAAGTAATAAGGTCCACATTGACAATGTACTTAAATATAAAACATCATATATAATTTTGAAATAAATATCACACCAAAAAATAATTAACATAAAATATTCATACAATATTTTCTTTGTTCAATTTAATATAAAAAACACAAATTAGATGCCAAATTTAAATTTGTAAAATAATTTTGCTGTCAAATAATTAAAAAAAAAAACAGATATTTCTTATACTAATAGTATAGTATTCACTATTTGTACCTATATATAATATATAGAATTATAATAGAATATAATACAGCAATTACTAGTATATATTTTACAATTTGAATATTATTAAATTGAAACAGTTAAATTATATCCGCTCTTTCAGAAATAGCAATTATTTCATAAAATTTTTTTTTTACAAAACAAAATTTATAGTGCAAGAAATAACAATACCTCATCAGCTTTTGAGAATAAAAGACTATGAATAGCTGTTATAGTGGCATGAACAGCTGTAGCAGATATGTCATCTAGAGCCCATCTGAGTAATGAGACAATTCCTGCTTCTAAAAGTATCGGCAACAGAGATCTTTCAAAACAGTTATCCATCATTCCATACTACAGCTAAATATTTCAGAAACACATATCATAAATAATAATTAATCATTTCAGTTATTATTTTAATTATTTAATTCAATATTCATAGAAACATTTTGCATGAAATGAAAAATAATTATTAAAAAACAATGATTTACAAAATTTTTATATAAAATTAACACATTTTTTTAAATGTGAATTAATTTTTATTTTTTAAAAATTAATATAAATTAAATTATTTTCGATAAAAATTAATTTAAATACTTTAATTTACACGTAGAAAATGAAAATAAAAATGTACTCACATTATCCAAAATATGTCTGATATAGTATGCAAAGCAGTAATTCTCTGAGATTAAAAAAACTATGAGCTAAAATTCATAAGGAAAGGACAAATAGTTGTGAATGTTATCTTTTCAGAAAAAATTATATTGTAACATCATATAAAAAGTACTGATCCATTTTCATGATTAATTAGAAAAGATGAAAAATATACTAATTGTTTCATTTGCTAGTGATATGTGAAATTTTCTAATTAATAGAAAAAAAAAAACTATAATATGCCTCTTAAAGATCTGAATATTACTTAAAATATTTTTATTGCTCAAAACTTTAAATTAAAAATAAAAAATAAAATTTCAAGTTTGATTGAATGTATTTAGAATATCATGCATACCAACTGATTTGGTCTTCGAAATATTATTCTTTCTCACAGATGCAATTATTTGTTCCATTGCTTTGGTCAAAAGCAAATTATCACAATCATTCCTACCATCTTTTCTGAGAACTTCATTTTATAACACATCTTGATCCATTAAGTAGGCTGATACATTCTGTTCATTTGAAGTGTTTCCTTGAATCAAGGAATTGCTGCTTTTACATGCAGTACATAAATATTCAGAAAATTAACGGATCAGTGAAATTTTTCAATTAAAAATATAATGCAAAAACAAAAGTTTCAATGCATGATAAAGATAGCTTAAAAACCGAAAAGAAAGACTTCAATACAATTTTGAATAATTTTGGATTGATAGATAATTATTTAAAAGTCAGCCATTTATATTTCAAACATAAACAATTTCATTTATTAAAATTATATTCCAAAAGTTAAATTAGATATTATTTTTGATATACTTAATTTAACTTTTGGAACATATAAATGAACATCAGAAACTATATTTTATGTGAATGAAATTATTGATAAATTGATTAAAACATAAACAAGATAAAATATCTTTAAATTTACTATATCCCTGGAATTAAACTACAGTGTCTTTAACATTATATAAATACACAGAAAGAGATAATCAAATCAGGAAATTGTTAACAAAATAATAGGAAGAGTATCTTTTTGCTGCCTCTTAAGTATAAAATAAAATATATATTATTTAATATTCTTTAAGTTTTTTAAGGTATAAAATTAATCTACAAATTTAGATTAGATTTTTAATTTGATTACATCTTTAAGTTACCAAATTAAAATAGTCTCAGTATTAAAAGAACATTTAAATTTATTAGACGTTTGCTATAAAAGTTGTTATTCATGCTTGACAATTTCTGGTCCATATAAGCCTTTTGGCACTACAAGTGATGCAAATTGTGGCTACTTGTGTGTGTGCTTAAGGAATAACGGAATGTGGTTTACGATATTTAATCTTAAAATGGTTTCCCATAATTTAGAATCTGAGATCAAGAAGATGAACCCTAAACATACTTTGTCACCCTAAGCAGTATTATTTCAGTTCAGAAGACAATGACCTATTTTGAATTCCTTAACTACCATTAATAATAATAACGTGAACAAGGTGGTTTTCAGATTTTTTATGTTTCAGACTTGCAACATTACAGACATAAGCTCTTAAGATTTAATTTAATTAAAAGCAAAATATATATAAAAAACCAATTTACCCACATCTTGCTTCACTTTCCTTTTGTTCTGAATAAAGTTCATAACACTGGGAAATATCTTAAAAGAAATATAAATATATTATTTTTGAAGTTGATTTTTTAAATTCTAAGAACAAAATTATTCACAGAAGTATCCCAACTGTTTCAAAACACATGCAAAATTTTATCCTCATACCTAAGCAACTTCTTAAAGGCTTCCGTTGCTTCAATATCTCTTCTGAGGACATAGCTGATATTTTTGCCAAATTTTCTTTATGCATTTTTTCAACTTCATCAATTCCAGATTTAAGTTCACTCCTATCAAGAAGTCTGCTCCTTAGATGAAATTGGAGGGTTAAGAAAGAAACTGTGGAAATGCCAGAAAAATACTTAATGTATATATTAATAATTAAATGAGAAATACAATCATTTAATTTTTAGAAATGTAAGGAACAATCAATTAACAAATGATATTTAGAATATATGGCACATATACAATTGTCAAATATTCACTTGAATTAAATATGAAGTACTAATTCTATTAAATATCTATCAGACCAAATATTTTCAGAAAATACTTGAAATATGCATTCAATTATAAATATAGATATTTTTCAATTAATTTAAAAACAATTTAATGAAATCACTGAAATTTTAAGAAAAAACATATTAAAGCTATTTTGCTTATCAAACAATTTTATTTTTCAGTATTATCTTATTCTAAAAAAAATACTCTCTAACATATAAATTTGTTTTAATTAATATATACATTTTATGGATATTGATAAAAAAGTGATGTTTAAAAAAATTATTAAATTTAAAAATAAATATTTGTTTCGATGAAATTTTAAATGTTTACAAACGTTTTTATTCCATTTCATAATATAAAATAATAGTTAATGGATATTTATTTCTTCATCTGATTTTACTCTAAATACAGCTTACATTTACAGGATAAACATTACACACATCATTAACTTTGAATTAAATATAATATTTGTTTCCTAGAATAATTCTTTAGTAAAAAATTTCTGCTTTCAAATATTTACATAAATATTTGCAACTTTAGGATGAAAGAAAAATAACTTCTCTTTCTTCATCATAATAAATATTTAGAGCAATTTTAAACACAGAAAAAATTTTGTCAGAGAAACTAATTTTTATTTTTTTTTTTGTGAGCAAAAATATGTAAGCTTCAGCTTCAAGAGTATTAATATATATATATAGGCACACACACACACACACATATATATATATATATATGTATATATATACACACATACATATAACACAATAATTTAGTTTTTTTTAACACAGTCAGAAAAATAATTTTAGCTAAATATCTGAACAAACTAACATTAAAAATTTAATTATTAAAGTGATAAAATGTTGATTTAGGAATATTTTTTTTTTCAAGGAGCGTACCATTCATTGGGAATTAACCTTTTATTTATTTGTATAATTTACAATTTCCCCCCAACTTATTTTAAAATAAACACTATTAACAACTTATAAACAAGAAAGATACATTTTAAAGAATAAATTTACACAATATTCAAATAATAAAAAGTAACAAACATTCTCCCTATATATTTTCATTAACTTAAATATTTTACAATTTCCTCTCAAGTAAGTCTTTAAAATATCAATTTATTCATTTTAACTTTCATATAAAATTTTCCTATTAATTCCTGGTTAAATAGTATTTACATTGTTAGCATAATGCTAATAAATGCTACAATATAAGTAGCTGAAACTAATATTGCAATTAATATAAATTGTTTAATATAGTATGTAATTGTAAGAAAACTTTTAACTGTTAGAATTGGTATTTCATTAAAAAAATCTACACAGCTTCAACTGTATAAATTAGCGAAAATTAATATTTCTGCATATAAATATAGTTCTAAAGAATTTAAATACAAGAATAAAATATTTTTATAACATTAAATAAAGTATATTATTTAATTCTCTGCTAAGTATTATATCTAAATCAAGTGAAAGGCATATATAAATATAAGAAAAATAAGATTGAATTTTAATTTATTTCATTTTCATGAGAATTCAATATTTAATAATCAGTACAAATTATAATCTGTAATAGATTTTTTGAATTCTTCGAAAATAAATGCTTTGTCTCGGATGACATTTTTTTTTGTTTATCGAAATAATTTTTATTTTTCGTGTCCCACACACAGTGATCCATAATTCTATGATCCATAATTCCACACAATCAAGAAATTAATAAACTATCTAAATTATTTTTATTAAAAAAAGTTATGATTATTTAAAATTTATTATACTTACCCCCATATTGATTTATTATAAAAGATTTAATTAAGTTAATGGAAGACTTTATTAATTATTGAAATACCAAGAACAAAGGGTAGCAAAAACGTAAATAAATCTCGCGCTGTCGCCAGAGCCCTGCCAGATATAACTTTCTTGATTACAAAAATTGTCTCTCGGAACGCTTATTTTGTGATGTTTACTGACGTCATTCCTTCGCCGGTCTTTCCCACAGTGTCGCCCTGCTTCGCCTGCGTTAGTTTTACGACGAATTCGCTTGTTGTTTGAGGCTGCCCTTTGATAGAATATGCTGCTCAGGTGATTTTTACATCTGAATAGAGCTTGTAAAGTTAAATATTTGAGTAGTTTGTTCCAAACAGTAAAAGAATCTGATATTCTCATATTACATATGACACTAGAGTTAATGGTATTCTTTATGTGGCTCGAACAAATTAACATTAAAATGCTTTTGAACTATGAATATCCTACTAACTTCCTTTCTTATTTTATAACTAACCCTTAAATGATATTATTTAATTTTGGACATTTCTCCAGTACCGTAAGAAAATTTTCGAGTCCCAACATGTGGGTGGAAGGTGATCCTCCCTGACTGGACCGTGACCTTCCAGACTATTATTCTCAAAGATCACGATTGGTCACTCCGATTTTCCACAGACATTCCCCAACTCATCAAGTTATTCTACATCTATCAAGGTTTGGTCACCCCACTCTTCAATAATAGACTGTTCCCCCTCTGCTGTATGGGGGTGAGCAGTGGAAGAACAAAAAATATTTCCCATAAAAGGTGTTTTAATCTCACATACCACTATAATTTCATTGGGCACGATTATTGTATAAAATTCCTTAGGTGCTTTTTATATAAATTGCACTCATAATTAAGGGGCATATTACAACATTTACCCCAGTTTAAATGTAGTATCTGCACTTTTTAAGGTACTGCTTTCATATTATTATTAAAATTATATCGTAGGAGAAAATCCCTATAAATTTAGTTGTACATGTGATCACATTTGCGCGCATTTGAAAATAGTGTAAAGTTTGAAACAAAAATATACGGTATAAATTCAAATTATTGGCTTATTTAGTATAAAATTCACTTTTTAAAGTATTCTATGGTTTTTTTGTTACAAAAAATAAATATTTTCAGAACAAAAATATGTATTTATTTTTGTTATGCATTACTTGACTGTTGACTTCGAGATTGTGTGAGATTTGTCGTATTTTCTAAAATTTGCAGCCTTAGGAAATGTCAATTTTTGTAATGCTTGGAATCTTTTTTATCTCTAAAGAATAAAAAAATAGTTGTTACGTTTGTAATGAGATTTCCACTAAAGTAGCTTTAATCTCTCACACACATACCACTATAAATGCCTTGGGCAAGATTATTGTATAAAAGTTTTAAGTATAGAAAATGCACCCATAATTATCGTGTTTTTTACAAGATTCACACATGTTGGGTGCAAATGTTGTAAAATGCAATCCTTAAGGTATTGCTAGAATATTATGATATTATTTTTGGAGAAAAATTCACAAATTCAGTTCTTCATAAGATAACATTTGAGCACCTTTGAAAATAGCGTAAAAGCCAATAAAACAAAAATATCCAGTATCTTATAAATATCTTCGTGTTCATTTTATTACAAAAAAAAAAAATAAATAAATAAAGATTTCATATCTGATCTATACAAAAGAGAGTGATGTTTTTGGTGGCATTCGATACATTTAAATTTAGATAAGCATTCATTTAATTTATGTGATGAATTCAGATAATTCAAACAAAAATTTTTAGATTTAAAATATTAAACTTTTCAAATACTTTCATTTTCAAAAAAGATTCACATTTATATAAGGAATGATTTGAATCCCAGAAAAGGCAATATTGTGAAGCAGATTTAATCAAAAAAGTTTTAGGTGTGTAAGATGGAAATGAGTTTTGTTCCGTTAATATTAATAGTGTTTGAAAATTTGGTTTTCGAATCAAAACAAGCAGCTTTTAAATTTTCTAATATATGATATCTTTTTTCTAAAAAATTGATGAAAGCATCCCAAATAAGCGCTTCATGAGAATCAACAGTTAATTGAAATTGTTTAAGAGTTTCTTTATCCAGTTTAGCACAAATTAAATTTATCAACAAAATATCAACAAATTTATAACGTTTAAATTCAAATGCTTTCAAAGATCGAATGTTTTTCTGCAAATTATCGGTGAGCATGAGAAGTTCTAAAGGGTTTTCTTTAGTTAATGACTTGCAATTAATTATATTTTTTATATGAGTTTCAACGATGAGTTTGGTATTCTCGTAACGAAGCGTGAGAGCTTTACACAACGACTCATAATTATCATTTGGTGACCGAACCTTTTTTTGCTGCGCCTTTAAGACAAGCATTTTAATAGTAAAACTTCTGAGAGTCTGATAAAGGTGGATTATTTTCTATTAGATTTTGAAACTGTTGCTTAAAAAAGCTCCAGAAAAGCTTAAAAAAGCTATATTAAATTGACCATCAATTGTGGTAAGGGAATATCAAGTAAACGAACACCTTTCTCACAAACAGAACATTGTTTTCAATTTCAATAGATTTGTAAAGAAAAAGTTTTGTACTGACCTGAAATTCTTGAATATCTTCATCAATTTAATCCAGTAATTTTTCAGCTTCTATAAATTCATCGTTCATTTTCAATTTCAAAATATTAATTTTTCGTGACTTCAAATTTCGTTTCTATATCCTCCAATGAATCTAGAACTGCTCGAAATGCAGTTTCTTCTAAATCTTCCAATGGTTTCGACGAAAGTTAATTTAATTGTACTTGAACTATGTCATGTTTTCGATTCAATAACTTGATAGATGGCATAATTTCCATTTTGTTCTCCGGCTCAGACAATCCAAAAAATGTAATGTAAAAAGTCAAGAATAATTAGTCGAAATTATTCATTTTTTTATTTATTACTACTTACAAGGAAACTTAAAGTGCTATTATATTGAAATTCGAATACACAAGAGTATATCAAAAATACAAACTGTGCAAACTAATAACGATACGATGACTGATTTTGAGTTTTTGTTTTTTATAGCCTTTTGGGGTTGTTGGAGCTCTTGGCGAAAGTATATGGCGATACAATATTCAAAGTACTAGCGCCAACAGTAGTGAGTTCAATCACGACGCAAACAAAAATCTTTCGTGTTCTCTAATGTAAATGGCGGTATGTAAATGGCGCACTATATATGTTGTGCTCACAATTTCCTCCACGTGAAATGATAACTCTGGGGTTGGTTGGGTTTTGTGGCCCAACTCAAGACTAGGTATACGATGCAACAACAATCCGAATTTTACAGAACATGTTTGTTTAGTATGCAACGAATATATATTTATTAGAAATAGAGATTTAATATTTTTCGGTTTATTATTTGTCATTGCTTATATATGACAGATAATATGTATGTGTATGTTTTAATATTTTAAAGTTACAAATTAGATATTTTGTAATAATTTGAAGTTACAATTTAAATATAACATTCGAATTTGAAATATTTCTAAATATTTTTATGTTATTTAATCACACATGATTCTTACAATGAACAGTTTCAACGATTTATTAAAATCCTTATTTAATTTTTCCGGAATACATCAGGATGTTAGTCTCTGCATTAAAATGCTTAAATATTGTTAAGTGCATATTATTAATATTCAGATTAACTCGAATTTCTGTATTAATTGGATAAATTGGAAATTTTCCTCACGTTAATTTGGTAATTTACGCATTAAGATTTTCCGTAAAAACTCAAGTTGTTTTTTTAAGTTTATTTTTTTCAAATGATTTATTTATATAGATATTTTTTATTGAATTGGTCTGATTGCTTATAATTCATAAAAAGAAGTAAATAATAATGTGTAGATTTTCTGTATCGTAATTTTTTAAGCCATTTCTACTCGGCCATCTTGTCCTGTTAGACACCATTGTCCTCCCTCTCTTTCAGCATCGATCATTCCAAGATCTTTTTCAATGCTGTCTAACCAGAGAGATGGTATTGGTTTTTACGGACCTCCAGAGCAAAAGTTCAATCTCCTGTGGGATAAGCGTACCTGAAAAACTAGTAAATCTATGGTCCACCGAATGTGTGATCTCTTTTGCGATCCGTCTGATTTCGAAAGCCACTTTTGTAGTTGGTTCGCTGTCGTTCGAGATGTGTAGGTGCTCTAACCATCAAATAGGATTAGATTGAATGACATAACGGCAGCTCACAGAATTTCTTATAAAACGCAAAACTGCAAAGGATGCTGCACTTTTTAAACCATTTAATTACTTAGAGTTTTTAATTGATTAAAACAACTGAATTATTTATTATTTCATTAAACTTGAATTTTTTTGGAAAAATAAATAAAATAATACTAATATAAGTAGACAGAAATGCAGTTGTTATTTAAGAAAGATATATTTTTTGTGTTCATTTCGTATTAATCATTCATGAAGAATGATTAATACAGATTATCTGAGTAATTTAAAGATTGTACTCTAAGATATTTTGAGAAATGAAACGAATAACATTTAACGGATCTCCCTAGTTAAATTAATTATATAGATTGTCTAGGTAATCTGCGCTTACCTGGACAGTCTATATAATTAATTTCTGGACTTCATTGTTAACACATACACGCACATATACATTGCCAACCTCAGAGAGTAATTAAAGTAAGGAAAGCACGCACACATACACATTCATGGTTCATATTTTAACTAAACAGATTTGTAATTTTATATATGATAAAACAAAACTCTAATAAGTGTAAAAAACTTATCTGGGCATTTTTCAAAGGGTATAATAATAGAGAAAAAACATGAAATAGGCTCAAGCATAAACGTATTTTTTCCCCTAACAGTATTTAGCTTTCCTCTACATAAAAATTTCTTGTATTGCAAAATTTCGATTATTTTTAATTAAGGAAAAAAATTACTGCCCTTCCATTTTGGGACGGAATAAGACAATTATCTGTAACACCGCCAGTGATTTTTTTTTAACATAAAAGCAGGCTTGTTATACCTAACCGACAAAACGAATAATAACTCTTTATCCTTTCACGGAATTCCAAACAAGAGATTGTTTATAAATAAAAAAAGAATATTTTATTTCCATTGTTTTGTTAAATGATTTGAGAGTGAAAATTTGCCAAAAGTCTCTCAAAATTGAAGAGTTTTAAAAAATTCCAATTCAACTTTCATAATTTTTGATTAAGTAAGATAATTATAGTCTGCTTCATTATTTTTGAGCTTTATGAAGAAATCTGAACAAAAGAGGCGATATCAAAGGATTCTATTCAGAGTAGACAAAGAATAGAAAATTTAAAAAAAAAAAAAAATACATTTAACTCAATCGGAAAATTATAAAAATGTTTTTAAAAAAATTATCAACTTCTTCACGCCAAAAATGATTTTCTCTTATTAATAATGATTATTATTATATTTTCAAATAGCACATCTTTATCAGAAAATCAATTGATAAAAAAAGACTAAGAATTGAAAATTTTTTTTTATGTATTTAGTGAAATAGCATAAAGTTTGTAGCCCTTTCTCTGCGTATACTTGGGCAGAGAAAGGGCTACATTCTCTGCGTATACCTCCGGATAGCCCACCCTCAACTCACCTATTATCACATCGTAGTTATCAAATCACTGATTTTACCTGGCGTCTGTACCAGTCATGGATCTAGTTTTGTTAGAGAGGGAGGCGTTATTTTTCAAGAGCTGCCTTTCGCAATGTGTGCATAATACAGTGTTACCTAATTCAGCGCAGAACCTTCTAGAATAAGAATTAAATAAACATCTCAAATGGAAATTTGTCAAAATGGGCACCTCAATCGGTAATTAAGAATTCGCCAGTACTTCTGAAGTGCAATTTGTTGCAGGACAATAATCTTCCTGACCAACAAAATTTTTCTGAACAACGAAATTGTAAATAGGAATAAAAAATAATTTATAGATATGTATGTTTTTCCGGCCTTTTTTTTCATTCTAAGTTTAATATTTTATTAGTCATGAATGAATAATTTTTATTCATATTAGACTGATCTATATGTAAGATTAATCTATATAAGATTTCTGGATTTTAAATTAAAACTATTAATATCGTCGTTTAGGGATGGAATAAAATTCGAACAACCAAAAACTTAAACTAAATGGGTCTCAGCAAAGACACTGACACTTTCTAAATGAATTAAAGGTTAAAAAATATTTAACAAAAGAAAAATAATCACAAATTCCTTAGGTTGTTAAAACGTCTTTATGTGAGAGACAAGATATTAATACAACTACCAAAACTAAGAAAGACTAGCTATATAAAAAGTATAAATTGCAACGACAATTAGCGCCTTCTTGCGTTCAAACAGAATCAAATAGAGTACTCTGGTTTGATGATTTCTTCGGTGATTTTAAGTGTTTTGTTACAATTTTCGGTAAATGAACTCTTTTAATTTTTTTATAACAATTTAATGTTTCTGAATGTCAAGAGTTGTGAAAAATGTTAACATAACTTATGGATTGAAGAAATTGTGCTCCATACAGACTGCAAATATATGTGTAACCTAAATTAATGAATACAATAAGAGAGAGAGAATGAAGATTTCTTGACATCAAATCTCAAACTGTGCTATTAATAATTTTAAAAATAATTCAATCATAAAACTGCAATATCATGAATACTTTTCAATTGAATAAAAAAATAAAAGCTGCCTAACTTGGTACACTTAATATTTGCGTTTGGTTGAAAATTTAACATTTATATCCTTACAAAAAACTTAAAAAATATTTTTAAAAACCAATTTTTATTTATTATTTTTTGATAATTCTGAATTTCATCTTAGATAAAAAAGAGTTAATTATAATTATGTGAATGTATACAAGTAGTGTGCATTTGCCGGAGCTGGCGCAGTGACGTTTAGGCCATAAGCCAGCCCCATTAAATTTCCACCCCTTTTAAAAACAATGATGCAAAACCACCCATTAAATTTCCACCCACTTTTAGAATCAATGGTGTGAAAGCCAGCCATAAAATTTCCACCGACTTTTTATAATATAATTTTCAGAAATTGGAAACATTTATTTTTGAAATGCATGATATCTCTTGTATTTTGCAAACGTAAAAACTAAGTGTCACGCTTGTAGTTTAATAATATTTCTGAAACGAGAGGCTGCCTGATCATGTATTATCTAGATTTAGGGCGTTAAGTTAATAAATTGACCTCAAAAAGAAATTCTTATGTTTAGCAATATCTGCGGATTTATAAGAAGTATATTAAAATTTCTAGGTTTTAATATTGTAAAATGCTATACTTAAGATACTCCAGTTGTTTATATTAACATAAAAATAAATGTTTTCTTGGAAAATCCTACATGTTTATTACCAAATGACACCGCACCTGCCTTCGATAAAAATATAAGAATTTGACGATAAAACATAAAATTTATAAAATATACTTAGATTTTTAGTTTCATTTAGTACAACAAGTAATTCTTAATATGTTCTATATTTTAATTTTATTACAAAAATAAAAAGTTTGTAGAAATCCTATTAAATTTTGTTAGACCTTAAATGGGAAATAACTTCCACATTTGCATGGCTTTGGAAATATTCATATAATTTTCAGCCATAGGAAACATTTATTTAAAAATGCATGATATCTCTTGTATTTTGCAAACGTAAAAACTAGCTGTCACGCTTGCAGTGTAATAATATTTCTGAAACCAGAGGCTATCTGATCATGTATTGTCTAGATTTAGGGCGTTGCGTTAATAAATTGACCTCAAACAGAAATTCTTATGTTTAGGAATATGTGTGGATTTATCAGAAGTATATTGAAACTTCTAGGTTTTAATATTGTAAAATGCTAAACTTAACATACTCCAGTTGTTTACATTATTATAAAAATACATTTTTTTGTGGAAAATCCTTCATATTATTGCCAAATGACATCGCACCTGTCTTCGATAAAAATATAAGAATTTGACGATAAAACATAAAATTTATAAAATATACGTAAATTTTTAGTTTCATTTAGTACAACAAGTAATTCTTAATATGTTCTATATTTCCATTTTATTACAAAAATAAAAATTTTGTAGAAAAACCTATTAAATTTTGTTAGACCTTATAGGGGAAATAACATCCATATTTGCGTGGCTTTGGAAATTTTCATATAATTTTCAGCCATAGGAAACATTTATTTTTGCAATGCATGAAATCTCTTGTATTTTGCAAACGTAAAAACTAACTGTCACGCTTGTAGTTTAATAATATTTCTGAAACGAGAGGCTGCCTGATCATGTATGACCTAGATTTAGGGCGTTGCGTTAATAAATTGACCTCAAACAGAAATTCTTATGTTTAGCAATATCTGTGGATTTCTCGGAAGTATATTAAAATTTCTAGGTTTTAATATTGTAAAATGCTATACTTAAGATACTCCAGTTGTTTATATTATCATAAAAATAAATTTTTTCTTGGAAAATCCTACATATTTACAACCAAATTATACCGGACTTGCGTTCGATAAAAATATAAGAATTTGACGATAAAACATAAAATTTATAAAATATACTTAAATTTTTAGTTTCATTTAGTACAAAAAGTAATTCTTAATATGTTCTACATTTTCATTTTATTGTAAAAATAAAAAGTTTGTAGAAAAACCTGTTACATTTTTATAGACCTTATATGGGAAATAACATCCATATTTGCATGGCTATGGAAATATTCATATAATTATAGCCATAGGAAACATTTCTTTTTAAAATGCATGATATCTCTTATATTTTGCAAACTTAAAAACTAACTGTCACGCTTGCAGTTTAATAATATTTCTGAAACGAGAGGCTGCCTGATCATGTAAGGTCTAGTTTGGGGGCGTTGCGTTCATACCGCATTGACCACATCCAGAAATTCCTATGTTTAGTAATTTCTGTGGATTTATCGGAAGTATATTAAAATTTCTAGGTTTTAATATTGTAAAATGCTATACTTAAGATACTCCAGTTGTTTATATTATTTTAAAAATAAATTTTTTCGTGGAAAATCCTACATATTTAGCACCAAATGACATCGCACCTACATTCGATAAAAATATAAAATTTGACGATAAAACATAAAATTTATAAAATATACTTAAATTTTTAGTTCCATTTAGTAGTACAAGTAATTATTTATATGTTCTACATTTTCATTTTATTGTAAAAATAAAAAGTTTGTAGAAAAACCTATTACATTTTTATAGACCTTATCTGGGAAATAACATCCATATTTGCATGGCTATGGAAATATTCATATAATTTTCAGCCAAGGAAACATTTATTTTTGAAATGCATGATATCTCTTATATTTTGCAAACATAAAAACTAACTGTCACGCTTGCAGTTTAATAATATTTCTGAAACGAGAGGCTACCTGATTATGTATGATCTTGGTTCAGGGTATTGCGTTCATACCGCATTGACCTCAAACAGAAATTCTTATGTTTAGAAATATCTGTGGATTTATCGTAAGTATATTAAAATTTCTAGGTTTTAATATTGTAAAATGCTATACTTAAGATACTCCAGTTGTTTATATTAACATAAAAATAAATGTTTTCTTGGAAAATCCTACATATTTAGTACCAAATGACAACGAACCTGCCTTCGATAAAAAAATATAAGAATTTGACGATAAAACATAAAATTTATAAAATATACTTAAATTTTTAGTTTCATTTAGGACAACAAGTAATTCTTAATATGTACTATATTTTCATTTCTTTACAAAAATAAAAAGTTTGTTGAAATCCTATTAAATTTTGTTAGACCTTATATAAGAAATAGCTTCCACATTTCCATAGCTTTGGAAATATTTATAATTTTCAGCCATAGGAAACATTTATTTTAGCAATGCATGAAATCTCTTGTATTTTGCAAACGTAAAAACTAACTGTCACGCTTGTAGTTTAATAATATTTCTGAAACGAGAGGCTGCCTGATCATGTAAGGTCTAGTTTGGGGGCGTTGCGTTCATACCGCATTGACCTCAAACAGAAATTCTTATGTTTAGCAATATCTGTGGATTTATCAGAAGTATATTGAAATTTCTAGGTTTTAATATTGTAAAATGCTATACTTAAGATACTCCAGTTGTTTATATTATTATAAAAATAAATTTTTTCGTGGAAAATCCTACATACCAAAGCGCACCGCAACTGCCTTCGATAAAAATATAAAATTTGACGAAAAAACTAAAAAATATTACAAACATCTTATTTAAATATTATAAACTTAATAATTAACAATATTAATAATATAAACTAAATAATATTATAAACTAAATAATGACAAGACTTATTTAAACTTCAAAGTTTATTTCTGGTGTAAACTGCGTAGCAATCGCTTCGATGATTGATTACGAGTGCTTAATCGATTAGTACTCAAATTTGTTTATCTTTTCAGCAAAATTTAAAAATTACTGTTATATGAGGGAAAACAGATTAAGTTGAAATTAACACGCAGAAAAGAAAGAGAAGTAAAGTAAATATTTAAAACCTACGTATTGTGTATGCATGAGCTATTTAGCATATATTATGTCATGTTTAAAACAATCAAATTAGCAATGCAGTAGTTTGTTTAATATTAAAAGGAAATTATTTCTACATTACTTAACACTCATTGATGCAAACTGTCAATTTTTGTGCATAAATATATAATCACATTTTTATAATTTACACTTTTTATTTCACTCAATAAATGATATTTTTCTATTATGTAAATTCCAATTAAATTTTGCTTTCTGCAAGAAACTAAGATGTGAATTATACACTTAAAATCATTTTTCTACGTATGGCTCTCATGAAGGAAAAAAAAAATTCTTAATTTGTTAGTATTTCAGTCTTATAATAAATTGCTCTATTCCTAACAATAAAATATCAAAAATTGTATTAAGTTTTGTTAAAAATATTTAGTTAGATGTTAACTATTAATTGATTCTGAATATATTAACTTTATTCCACACATCTCGCTGTCAAATATTAAAAAATATTATAAAAAGGACAAACTCATGCATTATTTGTGAAGAATTCAATATTCATTTGGAAAAATAGTTGTCCAAGTGTACAAGCATTCTACTTGAAAATATTAACTAGGCAATAGAACAGTTTATTCTTAAATTTTTTTATACAAAATGCTTATATTTTTGAAATTTAGATAACATATTTGATTTATTTACAT
>JAPDSC010069637.1:0-32489 GCA_026290005.1 Latrodectus geometricus
AAACAGAGACTTCATAATATATAAACAATCTATACAGAATTAATAGCCTATAAGAACCTTTTGAAAAATAGTCAAAGGTAAAATAACAGAAATTGGAAAATTTAAAATTTAAGTAAAAATAATTTTTATTTTTTAAAGTAACTATGCATCTTTTGTTAAAAAATTGACAAATTTAAAAATTATTTAATTTTAATTAGCATCACAAATGAAAACAAAAGGAAAAAAAAAAGTTATAGTGAACAAAAAGAACAAAATAACAGCTGTCAGTGGGACTGATGAAGAAATTGGATATTTAAAACATTCTTGTTCATTGAAGTGAATGTTTTTTGACAGCATTTACATAGTATTTTATAATAGCATGAAGTACAGTGCCTTTTAAAGTGATATTTTTTTGTTAAATTTGTACTTTAATTATAGAATTGATGACTATTAATATTCTTTTATTCTTGAAGAATTAAAATGAGAAAGAGATTCATGTGAGGTGTGAGATGGCCTACCTATTTCAGAAAATTTATAACTGTTGTAACCATAATGAGTTGAACGATCTACAAAATCGGTATCACTCATCATATCAAGATACATTATTTGACATAAATTATGATATGCTTTAGCATCAGGTGATTTGTGTACTCCAGCTTTTTCAGAAATAGTATTATTTTCTTTGGAAGGTAGTGAAATAGAGCATTCATTTTCTGATCTTACAGTTTGAAAAGATTGATTCAATGAGGCTGGGGAATTAATATTATCAGCTATTACTTTCAAAGCACTCTCTTTCCTACAATAGTCAGATACATTTGTACCTGATTTTTTATTAACATTGGTTGTTAATAAATCATTTAATAAATCTATTCCTAAGGGTAAAGGTTGGGATTTAGAACGAGCTCTGCGATCATTTACTTTACATGGTTCCTGAATTTCTTGAGATTTCCATTTTTGACTAAAATATTCCAATTTCAATCTACCTGGAGACTTAATCTCTACTGAATCATCTTTATAAGAAAAACTTCCAATTGCTGGAAGTTGATTTACCATGACAAAATCAACAGTTCTAGGATAAGCTTTGCAAAAATTTTCAGTTGTTTCATTGGGACGATTTGCCCTAGCATAAAGAATTGGGCTTGTCTGCCCAACATCTACATGATTAGTAAACACTCGAACACGATGCCTTTGAGACTTTTTTTTACTATCATCTTTTAAAGATAATTTCTTTGTAATTGCAGTAGACTTACCACTATTATCTTTGGAGTTAGGAGAAAGCGATTTGTTATCAGGAATGTTATCAGAATTAGTAGTTAGCAAGGTTGAAAGATTAAGAGCTTCCTTTTCCAGCACATGATATGAATCATGAGAAGTGTTATCATCAGTATCTTTAGCAAAAAAATCAGAACTTTGAAAACCGTCTGGTCCTGAGTCAAGAGATACTCCACCTAAAGTTTTTGATCCATTACCCAAGTCAGCAGGAACATGAGGTGTGCTTGGTTCAGAGGTGGAAGTTACCTTGGGTGGAGAGGAAACAGTTTTTGAAATATCTGACATAGAACCACATGAAAGACTAGTCACAGGTAATAAAGGCTGAGGTGTCATTGTGAGACCAATGCTTCTGGTAGGAGAAGTTGGAGTTTTAAGACTTGTAGATCTGAAAACATTTAACATATAATACAGAATACAAGAAATTTTACATAAATCATATTAACAAATAATAATGTAGCAAAAATAATTATGAAAAATATATGAAAAAATAGAGCACGAGATGATTTATTTGCCATGCAATAATTTTTTTGAACAGCAGGGCTATAATCATATGGAACCTACATTTACAAGAGGATTCAGAAACACAAGTACCTAATATTTAAACAGGATTTGAACACACAAGCATATTAGAGAAGTAGTAGAGAAGAAGTAGTTATATATGCATAATAAAGAAGTAGAATTTTTTTAAATTTCAATAAATCATGTACAAAACATTTCATAAACTTAAACCGAAAACTAGAGCATTAACTATTGGGTGCCAGCTTGGCATATAGAGCAAGAGAAGTAAAATAACTGGAAAAAGAGCTTTAAATGAATTAAATTTTAATTTTTATGTATTAAATTATACATTGATTAATCACAATCATCAAAATATGCCAAATACATTTTTTATTAGTAAAAACTATAAATTCTGAAAAATTATTAAAATGTATCAGATAAAAATTAAGTATAATATAAGCTGAACTAATCTTCTTATTTAACATAACAACATTTCTAAAACACTGAAATAATAATGAAATATTATAACTTATTAGAACTTGTTAAATTTCTAAAATAAATTAAATTTGCCAATTAAAATTATTAATAAAACTTAATCACAAAATAAAATCATAAAAAATGATTTTATAAAAGAAAGTACAAAAAATTGTACATAAGCTGCAAAATAAAAAGAATTTATTACAGAAATGAAATGCTAATTCATATCAATATTCTCCAATTACCACTTTAATCTAAACAAAATAATTTACTATAAAATTATATAATGTATTTGATTATACTATATATTTGTATATATAAAAGGTTAATAAATCTTTCCCAAGTACCAAGATATACATCCTCTTAAAACAAACTCATTTCAAGAAAATTCTTACATTAAATAATGATTTTTTGACTTCACACATTGATTTAAGATAATAAGTTATGTTCCAAGCAAAAGTCGATAATAACACAATAGAAAAGATACTAATAATAGGATAATGTTAAAACAGTTTTTAAGAAGTTATATATGCATAATAGAGAAGTAGAATTTTTTTAAATTTCAATAAATCATGTACAAAACATTTTATAAACTTAAAACATAATTATTAACAAGAATTTATATAGTTTAAAGTGATAGAAAACACATTTTACAAAGTTATGATAGAAATATTAAACTATAAACATTGAAGAATTCTTTTACAAGCTATTGTTAACCGTAAAATATTATAATCCACATGTTACTGTCCCCCGAACCACTTAAAACATAAAGCAAAATTAAGAAATAAATAATTTAAAACAAATTGGAATAATATAATGATATATAAAATCATTCCAATACAACTTAATTTTTAAATTATAAATTTGGATGATTTAACTTGTATCCTCAAATATGATATACTTTTCTACCTTAGTTTTGTAACTACAAATATTTTGCTTTTCAAAAGGCATTTTTTTGGTCAATAATTTCATAGAATAAAATTTGTCATAAATTTAGGTTTTTCATTTTCTAGAAGTTAACAAACTTTAAAAATTATAATGCTATAATTAGCTGACTTAAAATTTCTAAATATAAATTATATAAAATTAATTTATTTAAAACTAGTATTAATATTATATTTTAAGGTAAAATTGCATTTTTATAAATGGTATTATTATTATTTTCTCTCATAAATATAACAGGTTATTAAAAGAAAAAAAAATAAGAAGAATATAATAAAAGAATTTCAAAGATATATATTGCATGCAAGTGATTCATTGATCATTTTACTGCATATTAATTTGCTATTTAGTTATCTAATTAGACAACAAATAATAAATCATATTAAATAAATGAATGAAGTGTACAAAATACATTCTATATGTCATAATATCTTCTTTTTAAAAATAATAAAAAAGATAAGACTGTTAAACAAAAAGACTATCTTTAAAATTCTAAGAGATCTTTTTATTAAAAAGTAAAAAAAAGAATATTACCTTTGAAAACTTGATCTTTTTAAACAGTTTTCTCTTACAAATTCAGATACTTGTTTTTGAGTTCTACCACTATATCTGTACATATACATAAAAAATTTTCTTAATTTAAATGAAACTAAATTTTAAAACAAACAAAAGACAAAGCAATAAATTGTTCAATCAAGAATATCCCCATAAATGAAAAAATTTTTTTTGTCAAGTGCTCAGTGGGATTTGTGCTGTTCCACTTTTCCAACTGACTCATAATTTGGTGTGGAGTCCCGACTTCTGCAATACACACATGTCATAATTACCCGTTTATAGGCTAAGCAACCATTCATACAAGGAAAGAACAAAAACAAGAGAAGGAAACTATATTCATATCCGAATCATGATTAGAACCCACGATCTCCCAGTCAGGCATGCTGACCATTAGACAGAATGGATGGCCATAAATGAAATTGGCTTAAAGTTATAAATTTATTAACACTTTTTTTTAATTAATATTTTTTAAATTTTTTTTATTTATCATATATATATAATTAAAATCATCAAATAATTTTACTAGAACTATCCAAGAAAATAATAATTATGAAGATTACAATAATAATGGGAAATGAAAAAAGCACAAAATAAATAAAATTTACTTTGAATTCTTTAAGGTTTTATAATATAAATAAATGAAAAGTACCAAATTCTATTTAAGGATAAGAATAATAAAAATTTAACATAATGTATATATTACATGAATGTTTTATTTGATATGATTATAATTTGAAACAGAAAGTAACAGAATTTAATTTTAATAAATTGTGTTTTATATTAAAATACAGAATATTACAAATTTAATAAAAATAATAAAGACAGCAAAGAAATATGGAGAAAAAACTGGCACATAACAATCCTGCAAGAATATAAAATGGGAAGTATATGTGAAACAAAAAAACTAAGTTGTGTACAAAAAAAAAAAAAAAAAAAAATTCTTTTAATTTTTAAAAAAATATCAGGCAGCAAAGAATTCCATTACTGGTAAATGAGAGAAAAGAAAAAACTTTTTTTAAAAATAAGGGATGTTTCACATGAGTTATAACCCATGAACAAATGAAACAGATGCATACATGTTTTATAAGGATGTGATGAGGTTATGAAGCTTTAAAGTATTCAACTAAGGAAGAAGTATAATCGCTAAGTCAATGACAACAAGTGATGATTTGCTTTTAAAGCAATATGTTGTCTGAGCGTGTTGTAAACATGTTTGATTAGATAAAAGAAACACGTTGCCAGTTTTATATTCTGTATTACTTATCTTATTAAAATGCTCTCAACAAAACAAGCTATGGATAGTATATAATATTATGCATTAAAAAAGAAATTACTAATATAATTGTAGTTAAAATTACAACATAAAATATCAATATCTCATTTGCATATCTTTGGCCTCCCATGTTGCCATTTTGAATGATATACAAAAGTCTATTGATTAATTTAAGGCTTATTCTAGCTCATACAATCAAAACAGGTAATCTGAAATGACCATGTCCCAAACAAATCTGGAGTGTTCTTTCCATCTCCTTTTTTTAAACCTAGTATTTTATTCCAAACTGAACTAAGATTTGTCAATAAATAGCACTAATCACCAACCACTTTGTTTCCACTCTCAATATTTAGCAGCCCATTGTCTTCAGTTTCCACAGTATCTTGAGGTATCAGATGAATACATCTCATTGATCTATACATATATAAATTAACTTATAGAAGACTATTTTGGACTATAAGCCTGAAACTTTTTATCCTAAAGCTAAAAGAAATTGTCTTTGGAAATGATTAGTTTTGTCTTAAATTTGAGCTATTAACAGATACTATTCATTATTTGCAATGGTGGTATGGTTTGATTTGGTTTAATTTTATTTGTCACTCAATGATCATTTTTCGCACACAAGGGCTAATTAAACTAGGACCTACAGTTTAAAGCGGCTAGGAGAATTCAACACAAGATGAGATTTGAATCCATGAAATGCATTGTAAGCCAAAGTAAAAACCATTTACTTTTTGCAAGCCTAAAACAAGATATGGAATGACTTTATCTTGGTCAACATATAATATTTTTTGTTTCTTGGAATCAATTTCACTGTAATGAAATAATGTAAACATCTATTAAAATTTTTTTTGTAATCTCATGGATTTAAGTCTTGTTTTTAATGTCAAGTTATGGATTTTAGTAAATTTTTTTGTCATCACATTTTATAGCCACTTTTCTTAAAACAAATGGTGCAAAACAAGTGTATTGCACAGCTAAAACAGTGAAAAATAGAATTTTTTATTTAATTTGTCTTAATTTAACTTTTTGTCATAAGGTCATGATGAAAATTATCTTACACATGTGAGTACATTTTCTTTTTAATTATTATTTCTTTTATTAGATGAATATCAATATTTTCTATATTATTAATTTATTACTTAACATTTTTAGTAATAAAACAAGTTTAAATAGAAATATATATATAAAAATTTAATCACGAGAAAGAAAAAAATATAACAATATTTTAATGAGTAATAAGGCATGAATAAAAATAGTTAAAAAAAATTAAGTTGAAATATTTAAAAAAAATAATTACATAAGTGCACAATTAATTTATCATATTTGCCAACATATAAGATGCACCTCCTTTTTTTATAAACATATTTTAAAGATAAAACTTTACTATTGTTTATTATAATGAGTTCACAGCAATTTAAATGCAAAGTAAGTAACTCAATCTATCTGGAAAATAATGCCTTTTAACCTTCATTAAAATCTAGACGCTCATTAACAAAACTTAATAAAGAGTCACTTGAAACTTCTTCTAAATCAGTCTCAGAGTCATCATAAAACTAATTGTCCTCTGTACTATACAGTGAATTAATTACTGAAGTTGCACTTAAATTACAGTCACTGTTTTTATAGAACTCATAGGTTGTTACTTTGAGATGTTTTGTTTAGCTCTTCTTCTGGATTCAACCAAATTTTTAACCTTTTCAAAATGGGGTGATCTGTAATGCCTCTATGTATCAGTATTTTTATATTCTTTAGTATACACAATCACACATAGCTTGTATGCTGTTGAAGCAATGCCATCATTATTTATTGAAAACTGAATAGAAGAATTTCACAAACTTAAAAAAGTCCTTCACAAAAATTAGAAGTTTAAGCAAACCTACTATGATTGTTGAATTAGAATGCATAGGCATTCATTGAGTCCCATGTAACTGTAAATTCCCACACATGAAAGTAATCAAAAACTGAGCATCAATATATAAGTCACATGCTATTTTTCATATTTATTTTCAAAGAAAGCAGGGGCATCTTAAATGCCAGAAAACATGTTTTTTTTAACACATTTTTATAAAAATATTTTAATATAACTGCATAACTATTATTGTATATAATAAAAATTTCAAATTATAGCAAGAATTAAATTTACCATCACAAAAATACTGAGCATATAGAATATACATTTTAAGGAATCTCCACAGCAACTATTTTTACATTAATTTACAATTACTTTCATTTTATAAATCAAAATTTACCTAAATGAAGATCCTCTGCTAAAGATCTTAGTTTTTTGTCGCATCCCTTGTTTAGCATCTGTACAACGGAAGAAGGTATGATTTTCTATGCACTTTTTCCAAAAGTTTTTGCATTCATTTCGACTTTCAAAAAAATAATCTACAGTATCTTTATAATAGCCCTAGATTTAAGATTATAAATTTAATACACAAACAATTAATAAATTATGTTTTTATATTAGTTTTATTCAGTTCTACGATTACTGTATAACACAAAATTAAAATTATTATATTTTATTTTAAAACTTCAATTATATTATCAAAGAATGTGATAAAATTTAATCAATTAAATACATTGTTATAAATACATAATACATACATACATGAAATAAGAAATAATAAAATTTCATCTGATCTAATAGAATTGATTAAAAATATTTTTCAAATAATGTTCTAACATTTTATTTTAAGAAAATTTTACTTATGCAAAACATTTAACAAGACATTAAGTACAATAAAGAATATATTCATATAATTCATGAGATATTATAGAATAGGATAAAAATATGTCATAAACCAGTAGCATATTTTATTATCATAATTAGTTTGATACATTTAAAAAATAATTCTTATAAGGAATGAAAAATATAAAAAAATACATAAATTGTAAAAATTATGAACAAAAATAAAAGATAATTTTAAAAATTCTAGGAAGTTTATTTTAAAATTATAAGGAGTTTAATCAGACATGAAAAGAAATGTTCAGAATTTTTCAAAAAGAACACATATAGTTAATATAATTAACTATATAAGAATTATTAAACTTATTCTGTCTAAGGAATAAGTTTAATAATTCTTACTTTGAAATGTTAAATAAAATATCAATGTAATACATTCCATTCATTCAGAAAAAAAGGAAAATTAAAAACATTTAAATACTATTCATATATTTTTATACTGGCCATTAAAATTGCAACAACACCAGGCAGGATCTGGTTTTACAGCCAAAATCAGATGAAAGGAAGAGATTGGAAAATGTAAATGAGTAGCATTTCAGTGTATTCAATGTAGGAGGCTCAAAGGATACCAAAAACATTGCAATATTGTGTAGTGAATTTCTCACATTGAAATTTTTTGTAAAGTTGGAGTTTGTGATCAAAAACCAATTAGTATAAAAAAATATGGAATTCATGTGTTGATGATGGTCAACCTAAGCAGAATCCAATATTTTAACATCCACTCATGATAAACACCAGAGAAAAGCAAATATATTGTGAAGTCGACTATGCAAAAACATAAAAACATATTATGGATCATAAGACAGGAAATGGGTATGATCAGATAACTTTGCAGCAATCTGATCATACAGTATAATGAAGTTCTGACTTGAATGGGTACTTTTTGTATTCAGAGGGTATTCAATTGACCTTGCTTGTATGGTTGCCAGAATTCTTGCCAATTGCAAATATCTAGTTATAGGTTGGTGAGAGATTGGCTCACCATCCTTTTCAACTACTGTGGTTGATAAAATGTAGCAGACTTGAAACAATATGGAATAAGTTGTCTGTTTTCATCCAAATCATCCAAACCCATTTAAATTCCCTGCCTAATCAGAGAAACATTGTTTTAGATTTTAGAGCAATAACTGTTTTAAATAATTTTGCACTCTTGTAAGCCTACAAACTAATAAGTTTGTTTTAATTTTACAAATTCAATAATTTTGTTTTAATGGCATATCCATTATATATAATAAACATCTTTTTATCATTAACAGTCCTTTATGGTTTTGCACACACACACAACTTTAATAGTCAACAATCTAAAAATATAATTTTACATTCATTAAGTAACTTCTAAAGTATTCAGATTTTCAAGAGTACTAATATTTGGAAGATTATACAAAGATTTACAAAATTTATAAATGGAACTAAATTTATGAGAAAGAACTACTAATAATTTGAAAATATTTAATGGTTCTTTTTTATAGTTTTATGTAACAAATGAAATAATCATAATAAGGAATTAAATAATAAAAATACAATAATAAATATTTCACATTACATAGAAATAGAATGTAATAAATATAGTATATATTTAAAGAAATAAAACTAACTTACGTAGCCTTCTGGGTGTAATTTAATTAGAAATTTTTTCCGTTTGAAACTCAGTTTTCGAATTTTAACCCATGAAAATGTATTGATTTTTGTGTAATTCTGAAAGACTAATACACCTAAATGAGCAACAGCAAGGTTTAAGGGAACTCCTTCTTGGTCCTAAAAAATTATATTAAAAATAATTTATCAGAAAAATAAAAATAGAAAAAGCAATTTACATAATATTTAAACCCCACAACTGACAATTATTTAAAAATGTTTAGATAAAAGTTATGTTTAAAGCAATTTAAATTAAATAAACAGACAGGTTAACTTTTTACTTTTCTTTGTTTTCAAGCATCCCAATAGAATTGCTAATTGGTACTGAGGACTACACATTAGAGTGAATTTGTAATTGCTACAAATATCTACACCCAAAATAAAAAGTGAACTCTCATACAATTGAACTGAAGGCCAGAATGATTAAATGAGAGAAGCGCTTCAATCAAAACGAAAACAATTTATCAAATGCAGTAAATTTTCCTCAACAAGATAAGCAACTGAAATCAAATATTACTAAAAAAAATTCTAGAGTTCATTAACAAATCAAAAAATATATAATTATAACAAGGTTTCTTGCAGAATATATCTTATTTTAGAATATAATTTGAAACAGTAGTAGAAAAAAAATCTAATAACACATATTTCTTTTCTTTAACGTTACTACTTTCAAGAAATATAAACACTTTTATTATATAAGTAATAAAATTTTGATTAAACATCTATTATTGCTTATGTAGTATAAAAAAAAAAAAAAAAAAGGTGGGAGTGAGAATTGGACTTGATATTGAAATATTGAATCATATTTATCATGATATTTCTTTACTAATCGTGAAAGAAATACTGAT
Source organism: Latrodectus geometricus (assembly GCA_026290005.1). NCBI lineage: Eukaryota > Metazoa > Arthropoda > Arachnida > Araneae > Theridiidae > Latrodectus > Latrodectus geometricus. The sequence goes on from JAPDSC010069637.1 coordinate 10,229, forward strand.
AATTTTAATTTCATGATCTATTCAACAAAAGTATATTCGCTTTTATTAAAACACAAAAGTATATATATTTTTGTTTTTACAAATAAATATTCAGAAATTTCACAAACAATAGGTTTCCTTATGTATTCATTCCAGAAATTAATAATAAAATTTTAAACAAAAATTTCAAAGGACTACATTAATTTACAAAAAATGAAGAAACAAAATAGAAAACTTATTTTACACTAAAAGGAACAATATGAACTGAATATAAAGAAACAAAAAACATTAATTACAAAGATGAAAATAATGAATTTTTATGAATTACATTATACTATATTGGATTCATTAACAAAAATATTTAAGGAATAAAACAATGTAAAACAGGATACAAGAAAACATATCATGTGTACAGGAGTTTAAACATGCTTTCTATGAGCTTATCAATCATATCAATCAATTAGTTGCCATTCCTTTAAAATAGTGATTTCCAGCACTAGATACTAGATTATTTTACAAATTTTTATTGTTGTGTAGTCTTTTACAAACAATAGAGGCAAATATCATTTTTACCAATGCCTGTTGCAAAGATAGATATTTTGTGTGGAACTTGATCTTCAATTTCATTAAGCTAGAATAGCAATCAGTTAAATTTTCAAAAGAGTCATAATCATCAAGCCACTAAATACAAGCGTTTGGTGACTGTTAGACTAGTTGGAATTATTTCCATTACCAAATGTACAATTAAAATGTAGAATGATGTAGAATCAAGCCTTATTTATAATTGATAGAATTGTTTTATGCACCTGACAAAAATCAAAATATTAGTTGTCTTCTGAAACCAATACAAATACTTTTGTATTAGAAAACAGATTATGCCAAAGTTCTAAACACCTATTTGCATTTACATGCAATTCTAGCAATCCTATACAATCTTTACGTTTTATACAATTGGCTATTTTGCAAATCACTTAACCTAAAAATGTGATTGATGTTATGTAACATATTTGATTATTTCACTCTGCTTCTGCAGCAAATTATAAGCTTTCTAATTCAGATTGAATCTAGAAAATTAATATTTTATTTCATACACTTAGCTTTCGGAAAATTAAAGTATACATAATAGCTTGAATATAAGGGATCTCGCTACATCATATTGCATAAATTTATATGAATAACAATAATTCTTCAAAGAAATATTTCAATGTGATACAAAAGTTCATGAAACTCCCTTCTGGGAAAGTTGTATACTATAAAATAATAGAAAATGAAATTAATTATGTGATTTTTATTAAGAAGGAAACTTCCTAGCATGGCTATTATTATTAGCTTGCTTAAGTGATATTCTCTTTATCATTGCTAGCATCATAATTAATGTAACTTACACAATTTGAAATTGAGCTTTTATAATAGTCTATGATTCACTATAATAAGACTTTCCTAATATCTATAATTTAAAGCTTTCTATTTTGTGCAGCTGAAAAAGATCATTATAAGGCATGGTTTAGGATTTATTCTCTGAAGTGAATGAAAAGAATGTTTGTTATAATTTCCTTTTGGAGACACTTTTTAAAAAGTATAGTTGGACTCTTTAAATATATTCTTAAATTTCAATAAAAAATTATATTTTTTAGAAATATAACAAAAAAATTTTAAAAGGTAAAATGAGTTACAAAAACAATTTACAGTTTCACAAGTTTTCTATTGTTTAATTTTATAATATAAATAAAGCAATAAGCACAAAACAAAAGAAATTTGCTATATTGTAAAGAAAGAAAATTAACCATATTAACATCAAATTAAATATTTTTACTGAATACCACTGTTGTGATTTTAGAAGGCATCAACATTAATTATTCTGACAAATAAATCAATCTTAAATTACATGTGTTTTTACAGAGTATAAATATATCTTTTTCATTCAACCAATAAATAAAATTTTCCTTAAAATCTACTAGTCCAACAGTTATTTTCATTAAAAGGTTATAACATTAAAAAATGAAATTTGTTTTGCCTTTTAAACATTGTTAACAACATTTTAAAAGATGCTTATAACTAAGCTTTATAATAATGTCCTTTGATAAGAACAAAAAAGAAGCTAAAGAATTGCCATTGAAACAACTAATAATCCATTCAATTTTTATATCATTTTGTTTTCTTACACTTTATGACATAATTAACTCAATAAATCTTAATACATGAAAATAAAGTAATAATATAAAAACTTTTGATGTAAATTTTGATAAATTAAAATTCATAAACATTAAAGTATTTCAAGATTTTTGTTAAACAGCATTTTAAAGAAATAACTAATTTTCTTCAGAAAAAAAATGTAAGTTTTAATAAGAACTCTTTAAATAAATTCATTTAAAATGAATAATAATTATAAATTAATTTTAGTAATTTATTCAATAATTATCACAATGTTTCTATCATTTTTTAGCAGATGACTTTTGGAAAATTTAATATTTCTGTTTACAGAACAACATTCTAAAAATACAGTAGAAAAATTTGGATTAATTCGACAGTTTAAAATTTAATAATTAATGATAATTCAACTCAAAGCTAATAAGAAAGATGAAAAGTGAATACAATATAAATAAGGAATAACAAAATTTGCAAAAATAGTACTTTCTTTTATAGTTAATTAAATAATATATAATCATTAACAACTAAGATAATGCAGTTGATATAATTTCATAAATACAATTTCCAACTTTAAGAGATGTGAAAACCATAAAAAAAATTGTTTTGACAAGAAAGATCAATCTGAATAGTGAGTGAGAAAAAAAATAAAAATAAAAAAAATTGGATACATAAACTGACTATAAATATCAATAAGCAAACAATTAAGAGTTAACTTAGGGATACTAAAGACAAAACACAAAAATTTAAAGCATTTTTAATTTTCTGACAACTTATACTCTAAATTTTCACTAGATAATTTTTCCAGGCTTCTTTTATTGAATCATTTGAACAGTTCATTATTTAAGTTGATACATAATTATTTTATTTCATTTCAGTTATTTCTTTTACTCATTCATTCCAGAATATCAAAATCTTGGTAAAATTGACAATACTTACTTTTGCTGCAGTCATTTTAATTCCATATAACTCACATCTTCGAGCTGTTTCAAGTAAATTTAAATCTGCTTCAGCAGGTGTTTGACCTCTAATAAAATAAAAATAAACTTTTACCTTCTAAACATAATATATATAAAATATAAGACATTACTAAAAAGAGTTTAATTTATTTTTAATCATAGAAATTATTAAATATACAATTTTAACTTTAAATGTACTTACAAATTCATCTTTTAAGAAAATTAAATAAATATGGCAAGGTTCATTAAAACGCCAAAAAGGTAACCAAACAATATTAGAATATTTCCCAAATTCTAAAGGAAATTATTATTGACAAAGATTCTTGTAGCAACACACAGAAAAAAGGAAAGAAAACACAAGTTTATTTTATATGCAGTTAGTCAGAACTAATGAATAATGCTGAATTTTTAAACTATGATGAATTGGCTACAATAAAGTATTTTAAATTAATAAAGGGAAGTATTTTGTAATATTCTAGTATAATTTCTTCTAGAAGGGGTTTCTTGAAACTAAGAAATTTCTTATAGTTTCTAGTTTACTTAACCTTCATTTGCAAAAAAGAAAATTTAGCAAAAAAAAAAAAAAAAAAAAAAAATCTTTTGAAACTGAGAATACATTTTCATATAAAAACCAATTATACATACTTTTTTAACCATGACTAGGTACACTTGCTTTTTATGCTTAAAAAAATGTATTATAACAGAAAAACGCCCTCTAACGGTCAAAACGAACTGACAGATGATGATATAAGCTCGAACACTTGAGACTGCTGCTGCTCAAAGATGTCACTAAAAATTGTTTTATTCTTATGTTTTTTTATATTATGCAGTGTATGTGTTATTTTTCTCTCTGTGGAATATAGATGTTGATAAATAATAAAATGAATATTTAAAAAGTAGCCATTGTGTAGATTATTCCTCACACTTATCCCACAGAAGGTGAAAGCGGCGCCATAACTTGCGGCCGAATTCCAAGAAACGATAAGTATTTTTTTAAGTGTTTTACTTTTGTTAAATCATTGGAATGAATGAGTTTACCCAAATGCATACAGTTTAAATTCTCAATTGTTTAACTAAACAATTATATATTTAATAGTTTTGGCTTATCCAACCTTAAAAATAATTATTTCGAGCAGCAGAATATCTTTAGCTAATATGTTTCGATTTATTTGCATTTCTTGTTCTATTCGTTTCGATTTTATGGTTATTTTGCAACTGTTTCCTATCAATGTGTGAAAAGCTTAATATATTTAAGTAGTTATAGAATTTAATAATTTATTTGAATAACAAAAGTGTAATCAGGTTTTATAAACGAAATTTGAATAAAACTGTTCGAAAATAAGTTAGTCATCCAGACTACTATTGCTGAGTAGCTACGAGCATCTTTTGTTTTCTTTTCTTTCAGAAATGTGATTCTGTACTCGCAACAGATTTATTACTTTTCAAGTTTTTTTTCTTTTCGTAACCAGATTATTCTTAAGAGGAAAACTTCCTGTATGAAAGTGTATTTTAATTTAGAGAAAATAATTATAAATAAAGTGCATTGAAATTGAAACTTATTCAATTAATAAAGTCATATGTGTTGATTGTATGATATATAATATTGTTTGCATAATTTTGCATTTAAATGATATTCTTTTGAATAATTTTATTAATTTTATAAATCTATACTTTTCTATATCTTTCATATGCATAGTATTTTAAATTGAAAACTTCAAATTAAAAGTAATGAATTAACTAAACCAAAACATTTCTGTGCATTATTTAAAAGAAAGTTATTTGAAATTATTTATGATTCTTGCATTGATCTTATTGTTTCAGAATATGTGCTTTAGTATTTGTCATAATATAATATTCTGTTACAGAAATTTATTTAGAATTAGTATTAAAATAAACATTAAATTTATTTTTAGGAAGTAAATATGTAATTTAAGTTTGATTTCTTCTAATTTATAAATTAAGTTAACATATATATAATTTAATTTTTATTCTTTTTAAAAATAAGATACTCTAGACTATAGATAGAGATGAATCTACTCTGATTAAGGAAATCAATAATTAAATCTTTATTCGTTAAAAATTTAGTTTTGTACTTTTAAAGATTTCCCAAAACAACCAATGATTTCAAACATGAATAACCTAGCACTTTAATTGCATTCATATATTATCAAGTTTATTACATCAAATTCTATATTTCTTTTATGCACCAAAAAACTATTTCTATATGAGACAAATTTCATGCAAAATAATTAATTAAGCATTTCAAGCAAAATATATTAAATATTAAAATAGAAATTCAATTTTAAAACAAATATTTAATACAAAAAATAATATTGTTATAAAGAAAACGTACATAATCTGTTAACCTTGTCTTAAATTAGTTTATATTTATAAAACCATTTCAACTATAAGTCTTTGTTTAATGAGTGTAACATATTAATATATATGTATATACATTATATAAATACTTAAATTGCTATAAAATAGGAATTTAAGTTATACATTGATACATTATATACAAAAATTATAGAAATAAAAACTTGTAATTCATATTTATAAAAATAATCTGACAAAAATTTAAAAATTACTTTTGTAAAAATTATTTTTGAATTTATTTTAATTTTTTTTTATTTCAAATTTAAACTAAACTTTTAAAAATATTTTTAAATAAAAATTATTGGAACAATTTGAAGCAAAAATAAAGAATTATAAAATCAATAATGGAATATTAATTAATTAATGTAAGTGCATAAATAATTGTAAAAACAATTACATTAATTTTTTATGATTTTCCATTATTTTTTTCTCCAATTCAGCATCTTGATATGGTACAAACTTATAGGAAGATAGATAAGTATGGTCCACACATTTTTCAGGATTAAAATCCCCAAAATCAGCTGAAATACACATCAATATTTTAGTCAAACTAACTAAATTGTATTAATAGCAAAAATATAAGAAAAAATATACTATTTCTGAACAAAAGCTTTTTAATTGCTTATAACTGATGCCAAATGCAGTTAACACTTTATTTATTTGTAATTTATGTAGAAAATTTAAAAATGTAGGCTTTTTTTTAAAGATATCCTTTTAGGAACATAAATAAATGGCAATAATTTTTAAGAAATGCAATAAAATACATAAAAAAAAAATTAATTCTTACAATTTACAACAAAATTCAAGAGCATAACAACAAAATTAGCTAACTTGTGTAAGAAAATTAAATTTATTATAGAGAAAGTACCAAATATTTAATTTGGCATGCGAATAAATAATGAGAATTACCAAAAATTAAAATATTTTAATTGTCACACAAAAAAACTATCGATATTAAAATATAATTAAAACATATTTCACTTTTGACATTTTGACACTTTTAATCTAAATACCTGGATATAAAAAATTAATACGTTTTAAAGTCTTATACAAGCATTTGATAAACTGGCATACTGTACATTTGAACACAATGGAAGAAATTTATCATAATTAATAATTTCAGACATAAGAAAAATCAATAATGATTAAACTATTGCTTTCTCAGACATGTTTAAATTATCATCATCACAAAATACATTATAAAGTTCATGATGTTTCAAAGCATTTCAAGTTTTTTGTATTTAAACACATAACATAATTATAAAATTTATCATTAAATGTAAAGAAATAAAATGCATTTAATTTTATTATTTTTCATATTTTTATCAAATTTTTATTTTTAAATCAAATAAATGCTGAAATTATTATAGATATTATTTTAGAAATGAAAAAGTTAAACAAAATAAAAAAAAGTTACACAAAAAAAAAAAAAAACATAAAAATACATGAAACTATAATTTTTTAGCAAAGAAGTTATTAGCATATTGAACAAGAATATTGAAATTAGCCAAATTAAACCATGCAATGCAATTAAAAAATTTAAAAACTGAACTGAAAATTATATCTGTTAATTTCACTATAAAAATCCTCCTACAAAACAAATAAATAAAAAAAAACTATTTTGATATTTAGAGAGGGAAAACAAACTTGCAATGTTATTTTTCCAGTTCAAATACATATCATTAAGCAAACACAAAAAATATTTCAATTTTTAAATGAATAATTCATACAAATTCAAAAAATCATATGGTTATTACATTCATCTACTTGTGCTTTAGTGTTAGTAAATACAGAGAATAACACTTGATATTACAATTGGAGCCCCAAACAGTACGGTCAAGCAGATAAATTAAGAATCATACCATACTGATCCTATTTTCATGTAAAACTGCAGATTCCAAAATAATGGAAGCATTTAAAATATATGTAGAAAACACTAGTTTTTAATCATTCACACAATGACTTGCTGATATATTTTATAATCTAAAAAATAATATACTTTAAAAAAATAGCTTTATGCAATGTAAGCATATCTGGATAATACCTAAAAATGAGAAATACAGCTGATATTGTAACTATAATATACTTTAGTTTAAATATATAATTTAAGAAGTTAAAGGCTTAAAATAAGGTAGTAATGAAAATGTTTATTTATTATAACATTTGCTGAAATTACATCAAAACTTTAAAAAGTATAACCAAATCAATATGAAAAAAAAAAAAAATCTACATAATTTAAAATTTGTTTAGCAAGAAAAACCATTTAGTATAAAAAGAGAAAAAAAAAAATGATTTATATAAGAAATTTTAAGAATATACTACTGTGTTATTAAACATATTTGATACAATTTCATGAATATTTGTTTATTATTAATGTCTTAATTTTTAGAGAATTGCAGAATTATATACTAAAAATAAGAAAATATGACTAAAATTTAGAAAATATGACTAAAATTTAGAAAATATGTTTTCAGATTTTTTTTTTTGTTCAAACCAAATTACGAATAAAATAATTAAAGGGAAATTTATATTAACAATAGCATTTTTTTTTCCTACAGATTTAATTCTTGATTAAAAGAAAATGATATCGATAATAGGATATTACTAACAACAGAATAAGCAAGAATAATTTAAATACACACAAAAAGTATAATAAAATATTTAAGACACAGTAAAACCAGAGGAAACCCAAAAATTTTACAAATGTTTACTAACAATTAAAATAAACACATTATCAATTTTTTAAAATTCTGAGATTTATATAGAAAGAATAACTTCACATAAATTTTCCATAATACTGAAGATAAAGTTATAGAACAAAGTTATAGAACTTTAAGTTATAGAACAAATAAAAGAATGCTGTACATATAAAATAAAAAAAAAAAGAAACTGTCTTTTTTTTTTTTTTTTACAAAAAACCTTTTATTTGATATTTTTGGGTGGTGCAAGGTATTGGTACTGATTTTACTGGTGTAAGGCCCAATAATGGACATTTCTGCACCATACAATGTTTAAAATAAGAAACTCAGTAATAAAAGAGAAGTCAAATGCATAAAATGGAATTTATTAAATTCTTAATAAAAGCTTATATAAAATATTAAATAGAATTAAAAAAACCGATTGCACATAAAAATGCAAACAAATTACTAGGAGGTTTAAGCCCAATTATATTTGATAAAATTAAATTTGTGCTGATAAAAAAAACATTAAGCATAACTCATTGAAATTAGGACAGATAATTAAAATTTGATATACTGTACATGGTACACTAAACATGTCACAAATCGGAGCAACCTGAAATAAGAATAAGTTGTATGTAAATCGAGTACATCAAAAGCAAAGGCTTGTAAGTTTTATATCAGCTCTTTACATAGGAACAACCGGGAATAAAAAAATGAGGGATATATTAAATAATTTATCTGCAAATCCCAAGTTTTCTGTAGGTGGAAATAAAATCTTTGACAATTTGTTAAATGTCATAATTGTTAATACTTTATGTTAAAAAGTCAGTGGATTTTTAGCAAGCTCATTCCTACCAATGCCAACATGACTAGCAACCCAATAATACACAATATCAAATTTTTTACTCAATATATGTAAAATATCTAATATTTACACAGTAACTTTGTGGAAATATCATATAATGTTATATAATATTATCAGTAATTTTGTCATAAAAATGGTCTTATTGCATGGATACACTCATATTATCAGTATAAATACAGTATTTTTAATGAGAGTCGATTGTATTAGAGTACACACAATTGCAACAGCTTTGACTGAGTAAACAGAACATCACTTATTCAAGTATAAATAAAAGTTTATAATTGAAATTATATTTCCAACAACAATATGACAACTAACATGATCACCTGATTTTGAGCCAGTGTACAAAGGATACAATGGCTCAAAATCAAGAGCAGTGGATACAGGAATGTAAGAGGACTATTGATAATGAATGTATAAGAGCATTTGTGGCAAAATAAGACAATTTGTAGCAAAAGGATTGATTATACTGATAATAGGGATGTTCTAAGGTGGAAATTTTAGAGAATATTTAATTTGGATTTATAAATCAGGGAACTTAAATGAAGACAGATATGAGTTTGTACGTTCATAGAATGGTAGTACATTATGTGGTCGTGCATTATAAATCCTCCTTAGAGAGGAGCAGACAATCGTTGACCTCTAAGTGTGTTATTATGCGATAACATTTTAAAATAATAATTTAGAGATAATTGCTTACATTTCAGATCAAGAAGTAATTGATTACAAATTACATAAAGGCTCTAAATAGAAGAATGAAATGAAGTTCAGAATACTTTAGAACAGATATGCAAAGCTGAGTGATGTACAGGATTTATTGATATACACAGAGTAATGCTGTACAATTAGCACTCTAAGATACATTAGAGAGTAATTTGAGAATATCTAGTGACCTATCAATCCTCTTATGCAAATTTAAGATACATGGTAGCAAAATAAACTTTTAGCTAAAGAAACAATATATGATTAACCACAGGAATAGTTGTACCTGATATCTTAATTTCTGGATCAGGATGAGACCCAGTGTTTCTAAAAAAATGGATACAATTTCTTTTGAAGGTGATAAAGTGTGTTCATTTACATTACACCAAGCAATAAGATTATTGACTGCAATTTGTAGTTGCAGTTCAATAAGTTGCATATTGGAACTCTGACAAGAGATTAAGAAATAACTGACATATAATGTTCCATGGATCAATGGTTGTAATACACAAAGAATATTGCTTATGCAAATATTAAAAATAATAACATTTAAGGCACCTCCATGGGAAAATTCTTCAGATTGGATTAATGGATTAGATAAAACAAATCTTATATGAACATTAAAAATATGAGAAATTAAAAAATAGGTAAATTTCATTTAAAGTTAAAATCAAATTAAGTGTGAAGAATTCCATAACACCATGTCCTATCATAGGTTTTTTTCTCATTCAAAAAAGATAGACACCAAATGATCTCTCTACACAAAGGCATTCCTAATTTATGTTTTCAGATATGTAATATTGTCAAGACTGGTTCTACCTTTCTGGAATCCCCTCTGGTAAAGTGATATATACTGATTTTATCAAGGCAACTTTTGAGAGTAATTGGATGGTAGTTTTGAGGATCAGTTGGATCTTTCCCAGATTTCAATATTGAATAACTATTGTTTTTGTTCCAGAGACAAGGGTAAACATATTCATTTCATATTCTATTGAATAGAACAATAATGTTTATTAAGGAATCACGGTTAGAATGACAAAGGCATCTTATATGAGACACTGTCAGTGGTCCTGGACTAGTATGTTTGGCTTGGGACATGCTCTCTGCAGTTCCAGCATAGAGAAATTGCAATTATGTGGGTGTATCACTTTATCATGAAACTTTATAGGTTTATTTTCAGATTGTTCTTTGGTCTTGAGAAATTTAGGATCATAAGAGGCTGATCAACAACAATTGTTTTTTATACTCTTGCAAAAGTTTCACCTAAGAGATTGACAATATCACATGGAGAAGAATATGTGACAGTTCCTGTTTAGAAGAATAGAGAAATCTTGGTATAAACCAATCGCTGCTTTCACTTTCTTCTGCAATTGTTTGTTGAAAATTGATGATGTGATGGAGAAAACATATCTCATACAACATAATTTTTTAAAAAATTTTGTATACTCAACAAACTAAAGCTTTAACTTTTTTAAAAGCTATAAAGTTTTCTAAAGTATGGACACTTACGAAAATTAGCTCACAACTTCTTCTATTTTTTTGTATGACATTGGGCACTCATTGTTTCATCATAGTTTATGAAATTTGGGTGGAACTGGGGAGCACTTGAGAAATTTGGATGGAACTGGAGAATCATGCTTTAGCAGCATCCAGAAGTGCGTCAATCAATATTTATACAGCCTCAACTGTTTCCTTACTTTGAACCACACTGTCAGTAATCACAGCTAATTTAGTGTAGAGCAACCAATCTGCACAATAATAAGAATAAGAAGAATAGGTCTACTTATAACAATTTGGATAACAATTAAAGGAAAATGAATGCTGTACAGGTAGTCGATTTACAATTTATTGATGACTGATTTAAACAATTTATTAAATCAACTACCTGTAGTTGATTTAATAAATTGTTTAAATCAGTCTTATGGATGACAGCAAGGGGAGGTAAGTGAAGGCTACTAATAGTAATTAGAGATGCAACAACCTGTAGTGATGTGTTAAGGGGCACATCACTACAGTTTATGTGATGTGTACAGAATCAGGGAAGTCACAAGAAAGCATACACCTCCAGATACATCATGGTTAACAATTTTTCTCACACAGTTATAACTACGCAATATAAAATAATACTGAGGTTTCAAAAATGTTAATTGAATGGCAAAACACATTGGATTATACATATTAATAATTGTTTCAATATTTCCTAAATGAGCGTGAAAACATCGACAGTTCCAAGAATGGAAGGATTTCATTAAGTAAAACTGAATGCTTCGGCCTCAGTACAAGCTATCTGGGATTCAGACAAATCTTTATTTTGGAGTGTTTCCTCATCGGAAGGATTTACCTTCACTGCACCTGTTTTAGAAGAAGTTAAGAGTTCTTTTACTTGTGAAAGGTGATTTGTGGAGACATTCTTTTATATGCTTCAACTTTTAGGATCTTTGATACCTTGATTTTGTAAAAGATTTTGAGGAAATATGTTTTAGAATAGGTGGGACATTTGAATAATTGAGGATAATTTTGAAATCTGAAGACTAAAGCAATCTGTTTAGGTACACAGGATTTAATAACTTTTTTGACAGCTTGTGAATAACTAATATCTTTTAGAGGGATACAGGATGACACTGCGTGCCTGGCTCAGAGTAATAACTTTTGCTTATTTTCACAATTGTAATTTCTTCTTCTAATATTTATTTTGGGCATGACCGGTAGTAAGAAGGATGTTTACTATTGTGGTTGACACATTTTTCTTGTATTGACATGTACTGCTGTCATATCCAACTGAAACCCATTGAGCACAAGTCATTTACAAGTAGTTTTTGCATGCTCTAAGTATTGATATTTAAAGCAAGGCAAAGGGTATTGAATATAAGGTCAAACACGGCAATTTAAAAAACCAGCTCTAATAGATTGAGGTAGTGTAGGAGTTGCAAATGGGAGTTTGAGATGTTTAGTTTTCATAATTGTGCCCTCTCTCCTACTCTACATTGTACATTATATAATTTTTGGTTAACCAGATTATCCAGAATTTCTTTCTCTAGAACATTGAATAAATTATCAGCTGCAATTATTTCCTATGTAGAATTTAATCTACTATGGGCACATAGTACAACATCAATACTACCAAGACATTTTAGTTTTAAAATGGCTTCAGCCTGTTTAACTGATAAAACTTCAATCAAGATATCACCAGATTACAATTTGTGATCATTATTGATATTTCCAACTGCACCAATAAGACTCTTATTAATTAAGAAAGCAGAAATATTATGAAAATTGCCCTCTGTTCATTTAATGACAAAATATTTCTGATCACATACCATTTATTGCTCCATAGCAAGGAAATAATTTGAAGTATACTACATAAAAAAGATAATTATTTCAGGGCCTGACCACATCACTCATCATGGAGCTCAAAAAGGGGATGCAGGATAATTTCACTAGAGCTATAAGCTTTGAATACATATCTAAAGTGGCCTCCACCCTTAGCAAGTTACCCAGCAGGTATACCTTGAGGACCACAATATACCTCCTATTTACATGAAGTAAAGGCTAAATTAATGTGGAGCCTCAATTATCAGGACTCTCCTTTCCAGGCATACAGGTTTTCATGCACAGGAAAGAAGTGGGTGATTTAGTTTCCAGGAAAAACTAATAGCAACAGTGCTGTGATAGCTGCTCAAGGCAAACCTTTATTTTATAGAAGGCATCCAGAATGAGGGAGAAAATGAAGAAAAAGCAAAGAAGAAGATAGATCACAGTGGTACCTCAGGATTGTAACAATCATGTTAACTTTAAGAAAGTAAACAGCCTGAGGGGAAAAAAACCCTGAGAAACTACTAAAAAGTACTTAATCAGAGTACAAAGAAAAACCCAAAACAAGGTTATGTCAAACAGATATAAATCATTTTTTTAACATAATTAAATTACATAAAAGAAATTTCTTTAACCAAGAAAAATATTTTCAACACTCACATATTGTTTTTTTAAAAAAAATACACATAAATACATATAAAATACACATATTATGTTATTTACATAACAAAATTTAAAATATCAATTATTTATCATTGCAATGGAAAAAATAACTTTAAAATATTTTGCAAAAAAAAAAAATAAATAAATAAATAAATAAAAAGTATTTAGTATTCAGATTTTATAAGAAAAATTAGCAAATTAAAATATGAACAGTAAAATTTGATCTAAAATACAATAACAAATATCGAGAATATATGATAAATATATAAAGCAATCAAAGAATAATTTAATATAAAGAAAAATATATGCAAAATAATACCTTGCACAATATAGGAAATTAAAACTGCTGCAGTATTGTCATTACACTGCAAAGAATTATTCATGAGATCTTTTTTAATTTGCAAGCAAAACAGATACCTGAAAATATTAAATATTATAAAAAAATAAAACATATATATATATATATATATATATATATATATATAGCAATTAGATTTTTAGATTTCATTATAACATATTTGATTTAGTGATATCGATATGATTTTTTTACATTTAAGAGATTCAATTTTAGTACAAATCATCAAAAATGACTCTTTAACATTTGATTAAGTTTTGAAATATTAGTTTCCAGAATTATGACAAAACAATTACGTCAAATTGATACTTGCAGTCTTTATTCGCAATATTGCCTGTGTTTTAGTGATCTAAAAAATTGTAAAGAACTTAACATTTTTGAGGAAATATTGAAGGATGTGTTTTAAACAGCAGCATTAATAATTTTTACCCATTAATATTATTGTTCCAAAGATAAATACAGTATAAATAGAATTGAATTATTTTTATTTTAACTATAATTTTTCAAAGTATCTTATAAAAATAAATAAATAAATTTGCCAAACTAACTATATTAATGAACCAAACTAAATCATACAATGCAAAAAATAGAATATTTGTATCTAAAACTGTGTTAAATATTGCTGCTAAATACTTAATAAATAAATTTTTAAAATAATACAGTCAAAAATTTGTATCTAATTTAAAGGGACAAAATAAAAAAATGAGTTTTGAAAGTAAAATACATTTATTGCAATTTTGCCGAGCTGTAGATAATAGATAAAATGAAATAAATCAGTATTTGTCCAAAAAAAAAAAAAAAAAAAAAAAAACACATAATGATTTTATTTTAAAACAGAGTGGCAACATAATATGTACAAATGTTTCCTGTTCTAATGAAGTTAATAATTTTGTGTTCACGAAAACATTGATGAAAATATGTTTAAAAATGCACTGGGGGAAATTCAGAAATATACCATAAGCAATAATTGCATATCTTACTTTAATGTAGGATGTAATTCTTAGATATTTAAATAAAGTTTTGTCAAAATACTTTTAAAGCCAATATGGTAATTATTTTTTTTTTTTTTTACAAAATGTCATTACTTATTGTATCTCAGTAAATAACTCCAAGTGAATAATGATAATTTTGCTAAGATAAAGCTTCTGTTATTTTATTTTAAACATAATTGAAAATGAGAAATCATTAGAAATTGATTGTGATATATTTTTATAACTAGAATCTCAAATTGGTAAAAACATTTATTATGATATAAAACAAAAATATACCTTGTATATTCATCTTCTAACTGCACTGGATCTGGAGTATAAAACTTTACACAAAAATACATAGTAGGAAATGAAGTTGGTAATTGTGCACATAAAGGCTTTAATGAATCCAGCCAAAACTAGGAAAAATATAAAAGTTTTGAAAAAAAGAAAAACAATATAACTTCTAAATGTATTCCTAATATTTAATGAACATAAAGAAATATATATTTTTGAACATATGTCTATTTGCTTTAACGTTTATGTTGTATACATTTATACTATCAATACATACTTTAAATATACTAGAAAATCTAGAGCTAGCCCATTTCATAAAAACAAAAAATAAATAAAAAAAAATAAATAAAATAAAAATAAAAATCTAATTTCATTAAAAAAAATTTATAACCGAATATTTTATATATGATTTAGATTACAGCAATAAATAGATAATAAAAGTAATTATCCTGAAATTAATAATAGCATAATAACGAGTATATTTTGTAAAATAATAATATTATATGTTCATTAGTTATTGAAAGGTAAAGTTTGCATATCACTTTCAAAGCATAATTTATACGATTAGTACATTTTAGCCCATACTCCTTGAACAGATTTTGTATTTTTTTAGAAATATACAAATGAGTCAACAAATAATTTTCATATGTTAAAAAATACATTTAAATTGTTAAAATTTTGAATTTATTATAATAAACATAATAATGTCCCATAAAACCATAAAATGCATTTAAATTCTTGGCATCAGACAATATTTATATCATACTTATGTATGATATAAATATTGGCCACCCACCTGTCTTATGGTCAGCATGCCTGACTGTGGAGAAGAAGGTTATGGGTTCAAATCCTGGTCCAAAAATGGATGTACTTTTTCTCCCCTGTCTTTGTCCTTTAGTTGTATAAATGGATTGTGAATAGTTGCCTACCCTATAAAAGGATACCTATGGCATGCGTGTATTGAGGAAGTCAAATTGTATACCAAATTACGGTTCAGTTGGAAAATTGGAGTAGCCCATCCCATACCACCAGCCTAGCTGGCACAAGAAAACATAAATATTGCCTGATGCCTAAGAATATTTATGTATTTACAATTTACATCACATTTATGTTTATTTTATGAAATCTATAGAATATTAACACTTTTCTTAAAACTTTGAGTTTCCAAATAAATATTTTGTTTCATTTTATTCTATTTTTACAGTTCTTATGGTTATTACAATTAGTCAATATAACTTGTAATTATTAAAAAATATAAAGAAAATTAGATGAAACTTGTTAATCTACTAGACTTTAAAACTGTTTGCAGTCAAAAAGACTTAAAAATTTAAAAAAAAAAAAAAAAAAGATTTTTCAAAGTAATTTAATGGGAAGATACCTAAAAGTATTGCTTGAATATAAACATTAGCTGTAACTTCATAGTATATATTTATTAAAAACTAGAAAGTTTTCGATTGACAGATAAGATTGAAATCCAAATATTATAAATTACATAAAAGATTTCTTTTTCAATTCATAAAATTTAAAGTCACATGAAAAATTAGTTTGAACCTTATATTTTTGTTACACTGAAAATTTTGTATAACTAAAATTACTTTAGCATGATAGAACACTAAAATTAATTATATAAAATTTAATAAAGGAAAAGACTATCCCATGTTTATAAATGCTAATATTTCATGACCTTTTCTGTTAATTAACTGCCTTAAAGCGACATTTAACTTCCATAATGCAAATGCCATTAAAAGTGTTAACATAAAAATAACTAATTTAACAGTAAATAGAGAAAATACAACACATATTAATCATTTATTAATTTAAAATCTAATATTCGTAAGAAGTTTTATTACTAAATAGTGAAATAATCTTTGATTGAATAAAGAGAAATATAAAAATATATACATAACATACACGCCAAAACATTTGGTAAAATTTCATTTAGTTAAATTAAAAGAAAACAATTTATTTAAGCAATAAATATACACAAACAAAAAGAAAAATAAATAAATAAATCAACATAATTAGAGATTTTGGTCCAACAACATAATTTATACATGTACATATATTTGTGCAGATACACACACATTTACTAGAGCAAAGAAAGAAAAGAAATATTGGGAAACTTAACTCAGAACTATAAATGTAGAATAATTCATTTGCAAGTTATATAAAAGTGTTTCATTTACTTTTAAAATCAACTTTAAATCCTTAATTTTTAACTATATAATTAATGTATAATTTAGCTTTCAATTTATTTTGATATTTTTTAACATATATTCTGATTTTTTAGTACTTTTAGCATTAATAATTTTGCATACAAAATGAACCCCTGATCACAGTTAATATTTAAAGAATTTTCTTTTTTACAAAAGGAAAACAATCACATTTTTTAAGTAAAAAAAAAAAAAAAAAAAAAAAAAAAAAAGACACTGTATTAAAATGATATTGCACAGAACTTATCTTTCTTATCTATGAAATTTAACTGACTACAAAATTTGAGTTTTGTTGCCAGAAATTAATTTTTTATAGATGGTTTAAAAAAAAAAAAAAAAAAAAAAAAAAAAAAGCATTACCTTTTAAAATATTGTTATTTTGTAGATAAAAAATATTCAAACCATTGAAAATTAAATTTCAAATTATCAAAATGTTAAATTTAAAGAAAACATCTTAATATTTAATACAAAAAAATTTTGATAATGTATAGGTTTAAAATAATTTACTGTCTATAATATTTACCTTGGTTCCCTTTTCATCTTCACACTCTAACCCAAAATAATCTACTTCCACTAAGTTGATGTGTTTGCATACTTTTTCAAATAATACTTCCCCCAAGTTTTTAGCCTATATGCAAATTTTAATAAAGAAAAATATTTTAATATAAATTAAATTTATTTATTTGACATATTTTTAATTTACACAATGAATATATTTTTGTAAACAGTAACATTAAAATTATCCTTTAAATAATAATGATTAATTTCATAAAATAATGATTGACTATATTATTTAAAATTTATTAGTTATTAAAAATAAAAGCATAAAAATTTATGAAGCTAATATGGAATATAGTAAAACATACCCTATAATATTTTATTAATTATTATCCTATCACTTTAAAAACATTAGTTTGGTTTGATTTTTTACCATTCTATAATCGTTTTTTGCCCATGAGAACTGATTAGAGATCAGGACTTAAATTTTAAAGTAGATTCTGCATTACTTAAAAATATACATGCTTAAAGAGGAAATTAAATCCACAAACTATCAAACTAAACTCCAGAGTAACATTATTCAGCTGGTAAGCTCAGCACTAAAACATTGAAAATTAAATATTTATACAGAAGATATTATAGTAATAACTTTGGCTATAGCACAAGAGAACTTGATTAAAAATGGGCAATAAAATATTAAATAAACAGAGAAAAGATATCAAAAGTGGATGAGGTACCTGATGGATTTTTACTCAATTTGTATATCATACCAGCAAGTTAAATCAAAGAGTTGAATCAGAAGACAATAGTAAACTGGATAGTCTACAGCAGCAGAAATGATTGAGATGATCAGAGAGAAATGATCAGCTTCAAAATTGAGATCATTTTAGGAAAGAAGAGTTACTACAGTTATGATAATATACTAATATAAAAAATCATTTTGACTACAGTAGTAAAAACATATAATCAATCAAGGATCATAAGAAGTCCAAACTGAGTCAAATATATTATTATACAAGAAATCCAAATGCAAAACTAACAGGAATCAAACTAGCACTGAGGCACATAACAATTTAAAGAAAGAAAATCTTTTCCAATCACTATGAAAGAGTTTAAGTCAGCTATGCAAACAAAAATTAATATCATGTTAAATACCTTTGATGCAAATATTGCTATTATAAATATTGTTATACATTGATAATATTCTGCTTTTTTGTTAAAAAGATATTGCACATAGTACAAGCAAGAGATAAATTTGATATTACAAGTAGACAAATAATTCCAGGAAACTGAATTTAGAATGTGAATGATAAATTGCATACATAAACATCAAATATGTTTCCAAGATACTTCAAAGTTTTAAAATCATTTGTTTAATCTCCTCTAATTCCAAATGGCACAAATTAAACTTTATTAACCAAGAAAATGTATCATTCTCAATTTCAGAATGTATTTTATTATTATTAATTAAAAGAATTATTTTTACACTAAAATTGATACAGTACTTTAAATATGATCATCATAAAAATTGTTAATGTAACTATTGATAACAAGATCATTACTTAGTAGGAAGCTTAACAAATGAAAGCTAGTGTAAAGCATTTTAGCATATGCCACACGGGCAAGAGATGATTTTTATTATTAGCTTGCCATAGTTACAAAGGAGAAAACTCAAAATCTGTAAATTTTAAATGATTTATTTAATACATGTGCATAAAAAATATAATATTAATTTTTAATTATTAAAATTAAGCAGAAAATATTCCAGGTCTAACCCCCCCCCCAAATAATCCATTCACACCAAATTATGAGATCATCAAATGCCAATATAAACTGCTATTTAATTTCAGAATGCATCATTTTGGTGCAGCTTCCATCAAAAATACAATATTACATTTCAGTAATTTGCCAATTTCAAGAAGAAATTACATTATAAACAGTTAATTGATTTGTTTGAGATATAAACATTAATATCTATCTTAACCATGAATGTTAAATAGAGCAATGTCTAAACCTTAAATGAATTATAACATATGATAGATACAGAGTATTCAATGAAATTATGAATATTAAATTTTTGCATAAAACAATTTTTTTATATGATAATCAAGCAGCAATCCATTTTACAAAATTTTCAACTAAAATTTTTCTGCTATCATTTTACTGACATCTGATATCATTTTAAAAAGAAAAATGTCTTCACTAGTGTTATATAAACATTAAAATTAATTTATTTGATAATTTCATGAAATCATTACTCGTATGCATTACTAATAATTATACATCCAGATATCATGAAAAATGACACTAATAAACATATCAAACTAACATGGGTGTCAGATTCATCATATATTTTTTAATTTATATAATCTTAATAACAAGATATAAAAGATAGCACTGAAATTAAATTACTCTAGTTGTAATTGTTATTAAAAAGCATGACATATTTCTCAAAGTATAATTTATCAAAGTATTTGTTAAAAAAAATATTTTGTTTTAAAATATGACTCACTAGAATAAATAAAATGTATAAGGTACGGAAGAAAAAAAACTACCTGTAATTGAAAAATATGACTAGAATCATCTAAAAAATAAACAGTAACATTGATGATTTTTCTACTTCGTTTTTGAGAAGTAATTTTATTGTCAGGTAAATCAGCTTTGTGTGATTGTGAAGACATATCTTCAATGTTTATTCAGGTGGCTAATACATAAAAAGTTGACAAAAGTTTCTAGAAAAGAAAAAAAAAAATTGTAAATATAAAAGGAGATTATTTTTGAATGGATTAAATTTAAATATAAAAATGATTTAATTAATTATTTCCTATACTTGTAACAGTACAATCAATATTATCTGAAAATAATATTTTTTTTATACAAAAAGTATGGAACTTATTGAAAAAAACCCAGGAAAATTAAGCAATCTTTCCACACATACTATCTCTCAACATTTATCTATCATTTAATATTTGAAACGATTTTTCTTAAGTTCTTTCAAACTGCAAATACAATCAATGGGCTAGTTAAATTTAATTTTGATCAAGTCATTTGGAAAACAAGAGCTATCTTCTAATATTCAAAATCTCATGCTTCACAGACTGAAAGTAAAAAGTTTATATATGTTTAAGTATCAGTATTTTTAAACCTTAGATATTGTTCAAAAAAAATTTTTTTTTTTACTTTTTTCCAATATTATATTTATATATAAATAAAATGTTTTTTAATTACTTATTTTAAAATTTATTGTTTCTAAGCCTTAGAAGTTCCAATTAGAAAGAGTATCTTTTTCTCAAAGGTATGAATTATTATTTGTTATATATTATTAAAATAGTAAAAATTTAAAATATCACTAATTTTTTTTTAATGAAATGAAAACATTTGGTTCTGGTATAATTCTTTCATCTGTAAAAGAACAATCATTTTTCTCACTTCCAAAAATAAGAACAAATATTACAAAATAAACGAAGTGAGCAATTAATTACAATTAATTATTACTTAGGTCCCTATAAATCTCTGAAAGTCAAACAGTTCAAAATTTTCATTCCTTTAGTTTAGAACAAGGATTTTATTCCTGCAGTAAATGCTTAAAAATAGCTTATGTGCTATTTTAAGCATTTGCTGTTAAAATTAGCTTATGCATACTTTATGTACACAAAAATCTTGATACTTAATCGAATAAATTTTATTTCTTCAAATAAATTTTAACAATTAATAAATAAAGAAATATTAATACTGTTTTTTACAACATATTTTTTTGAAAATTTTTTACATTTTTAGCAAACAAAAATTTTAATAAACTCTTAATATGAAAGATATTGTATATTGTAGAAAATTTTAATAAACTCTTAATATGAAAGATATAAACTTAAATATGAAAGATATTGTACAAATATGCATTACAAAAAAATTGAAATTTACACAACTGAAATAATTTCAATAAACTCTTAAAGATAAAGGAAATATAAGAAAAAGAATCATGAATCAATCATCTTAAATTAAAATTATACAAATTGATTAAAATGACACTATTGCTTTCAACAATTTTCCTGCAGGTTTCTACACATTCACTTATTAATTTATTTTTCCTTATTTTGATTAATTACATATTTCTTTACTCCATACCAATATAAAATTCCCATAATTAAAATTTTTTCAAAAAATAAAATTTAAATTATTCAAAAATTTCTTATCTTGACTTCAGTAAAATTATCCATGATAAATTTTAGAAATAATTTTTTTTGCAAAAAT